>QJPP01002837.1:0-95804 GCA_003996215.1 Jaltomata sinuosa | reverse complement strand
AATATGATATACATATGATGTATATAGATTATTCACAATATGATATACATATGATGTATATAGAATATTCACAATATGATATACATATGATGTATATAGAATATTCACAATATGATATACATGTGATGTATATAGAATATTCACAATATGATATACATGTGATGTATATAGAATATTCACAATATGATATACATGTGATGTATATAGAATATTCACAATATGATATACTTGTGATGTATATAGAATATTCACAATATGATATACATGTGATGTATATAGAATATTCACAATATGATATACATGTGATATATATAGAATATTCACAATATGATCTACATCTGATGTATATAGAATATTCACAATATGATATACATATGATGCATATAGAATATTCACAATATGATATACATATGATGCATATAGAATATTCACTATATGATATACAAATGATGCATATAGAATATATATAGAATATTCACAATATAATATACATATGATATATATATAGAATATTCATATAGAATATTCACAATATGATATACATATGATGTATATAGAATATTCATATAGAATATTAATATGAATATATTCACAATATGATATACATATGATGCATATAGAATATTCACTATATGATATACAAATGATGCATATAGAATATATATAGAATATTCACAATATGATATACATATTATATATATATAGAATATTCATATAGAATATTCACAATATGATATACATATGATGTATATAGAATATTCATATAGAATATTAATATAAAATATTCATATAGAATATTCACAATATGATATACATGTGATATATATATAGAATATTCATATAGAATATTCACAATATGATATTCATATGATATATAAAAAATATATACATATAACAAATATATATAAAATAGATGATAGACAAAAATTTAAATTTAAATTTTATGAGAGAAAAATATTAAAAATGCAAAGACTCAATGAGCCTTTGACTTTTTTAAAATATATTGATTGAAAAATAAAGTTGAAATTCAAAGGTTACAAATACTTTTCTCCAACTTCATAAACTAAAACAGTAAAACTAGAAAATGAAAATTTAATAGATAAATTGAGAAATCTACATATTTCGAATCATTTTCTCTAATTCTTCCGTATTAACATGGGCATGAATGGGATCATAATTTTCAAAATCAACAACTCCATGCGCTGGACTTGATTGTGTTGAAGGATCTCCAATTGACATTATTTCTTCAAGAGGTTCTTCTTCATCCGGTTCAATTGTCATTCCTTGATTTCTTCGCTCCGCTCTAATCCAATCTCTGAGGCAAACTAAAATATTCATGGCATTGCTTCCTAATGAGTGTCGATTGTCTCTGAGCTGCTGCCTTCCTTGACTAAATGCGCTCTCTGATGCAACGGTTGACATTGGAACATTTAACACATCTCTAGCCAATGTTGAAAGTACGGGATATTGTCTTTGATTGTTCTTCCACCACTCCAGTGTTGGAGTTTGATTTTTATAGTCCTCCACGGGTGATCTCAAATATAAATTAAGCTCATCGCGATTTATGCTTCCTTGCGCTGTAGGCTGTAATCTTGACCAAACAGATAAATTAGTTACACCATAAGCAGGCACACCTTGTGCCTGTCTTTTGAAAGATGATGGTTCGTCCGAAGGATGAGATAAAGGAGCATTATGAGTCGGTGTAGCATTATTAACTAAGGTAACATAATGATTAAATAAATTTTTCATGTAAATATTCGCATTAATAGTAGCATCAGATATAAAAGGTACTTCATCATTCTTAATTTCTAAATTTTTATAAATCATAGCAACAAATTCACACATATTAACAAATTTCATACATGGATTTAAAATAGCACCAACTAAGTAAATAGGTGGAATCGGAAAAAAATATTTTTTGAATTTTTCGATCATTTTAGTGATAGCTTCCGAGTAACCTCTTTTAAGCTTATATTCACTAAGCAATATAGAGAGATCGGCTATATAAGCTAAAATATTAGAAGCAGTAGGATAATAAGCACCGGAAAATTCAACAGTAGCTAAATAAAATGAGTTTAAAAAATCAACAACATCTTTAATTTTTCTCCAATCGGCTTCTTGTAACATAAGTTCAGGAAATTCGCTAGCATATTGGTTAAAAGTCGTAGTAATAGGAACTTTATAAATATAGGAAGTATTTAAAAAATTAAAAGTAGAATTCCACCTAGTGTCTATTTCTTCAGGCATTAATCTTGGTCTAAGATTATTGTCCTTACATTTTCTTTTAAATTCAGTAAGTCTAAGCTTTCTATTATTTCCTTGAATAAAGCCAACTGCATGCCTAATTTTTTCAATCACAGGTTCAAAAAAATCAAGACCATCTTTTACAATTAGATTGTATATATGACAAGCACACCTAACATGAAAAATTTCTACACACGGAGGAGTAAGCATAATTTTTAAATCATCAATAGCAGCGGTGTTGTTAGATGCATTATCAAAAGCCATACATAAAACTTTTTCATTAAGACCATAATAATCTGTAACCACTGAGATAGATTTAGAAATAAAATCCGCAGTATGCCTACGATCTTCATCATATCGAAATGCCAAAATACGTTTTTGCATGAAAAAATTACTATCTATCCAATGACAAGTAATTGTTAAATAATCATTTTTATTAACCGCACGACCAAGATCAGAAGTAAGAGAAACTCTACATGGAAGATTTGTTAATAACCAACGTAAATAAAATGCATATTGTCCATGTAGTCTAAAAATATCTGATCGACAAGTACTTTTAGGAATACCGGTAAACATTGGGTTATAAATAGATTGTATGTAATGAACAAAAGCATCAGAAGAAGCAAACGTGAAAGGCAAACAACCCAATGCTATCATTTTCGCTAACTCTTCACGGTCTTTCTTTTTATTATACGTCCCAACTAATTTACCGGTATGTGGGTTCATTTTAGTTTGTCTATGTGTTCCACCAGCCCACCTTGTTCTAAAAGTTGTTCCCAACCTACATGATCGGTTCTCAAATGTCTCATCAATTGACCCGTCCCTCCGGAATTACCCCCGGTCTTATGCTGATATTGTTTATGACAAAGATTGCATTCAACAAGAGTTGTTCCTTCTAATTTAGTATAAAATTCCCATGCAACACTAGTTAATTTACGGGGCTTTCTAGGCCGTGGAGGAAGATTAGGAGTACGAGATTGAGCATTATCAATAACGGGACTAGTGAGTTCATCATCATCATCATCATCATCATCATTATTATTATGTACACTTACGTCAACTTCATTTTCTTCTTCAATTCCATAATTTTCTTGTGCCTCAAAATAATTCATATCATGTGCACCCACAGGAATATCTCGTTCTCCTATCTCACTAGGTGATGGTGGAGGCACACGAGAATAATTATTTCTACCGCTTGTACTACCTCTACCAGAAGTGATTTTTTTCTTACTACCACTACTACTTCCGGGACATAAATTTTTAACACTTTTACCAAGTCGTCTTACTTTATCCATTTTATAAATTAAATTAATAAATATTAAATACGCAAAAATTAATACAAAAAGATATTCAACAAACAATATACTAATTAAAAGTAAGAGATAGAACGATTATACCAAATTATCGGAGACAAACAAGTAATTAAGCAACCGTAAATTGATGAATTGAACGCTTGAACTTTCTCCAACTTGATGTTGTTGATAGCAAAATAATAAAGTAGATATTGCTAGAAATCAATAGTGAAAATCAGAAAATTGAGAGAGAATGAGAAGTATTTTGTAATAAAAATGATGAAATTTAGAAGATATTTATATATGAAAAATGGGTGAATTTTTAAAATGGAGGAGAATTGAACGTTGGCCCAAACTGCATTGTAACCGTTGGACCAACGTTCAACAAATGCTGAAAAGTGAAAAGGCTGCCATTAAATCAACATAGCCTGAAAAGGCTATTATAGGGCCTAGGGGCCTGCAGCGGCCCACAACAGGCCTACTGACAGCGGCCCATGTGGCCTGTCAGCAGCCCAAGTCCCAAAGCCCCAAATGCCAATTCAAATAAAAAAAAAAATTTTTTTTAGTAACCGGGCCGGTCCGGTCCGGTGCACCGGTGGGCCAGGTCCGGTCTCAGAACTGGGCCGGTCTCCCGGGTTGCCAGGCCTGGCCGGCCTAGCCCACGTTCCGGCCCACGAACCCGAATCCTTTTTCTGGTTTTGGGCCAACCGGTCCGGTGCTCTATTTGGGCCGGTCTTACCGGTTCGGTCCGGGTCAGACCGGCCCAGTTGACACTCCTACTTTTGGGGACACTCTATGTAATTTCCTGACAAAGGTTTGTATTTTCAGCCTGCTCACTTGTAGATGTAAGCAACCAGAGGAAAGAAAAATCTAATTTATTCTTTTTAATTTCAGGACATATATTGTGTCAAAATTTCAAAGACAAAACTAATATAACAAATTCGTGGAAATATTATTGAATGAACCAAAAATCATTTACATCCGGTGGAATGTCTCCAAATTCAGATTTTTTTTTTGTTTGAAACATTCTCATCCCAACTGTAAAATTTAAACAAGGGAGTCCTTGGATAACTTCTTGGATTCATGATTTTCCTTATCTTGATAACCATCCTTCCCAGCTAGAAGTGGCGTGCTAGTATCTTTCTCTCTAACCTGAGATGATATAACAAAATTAATATTACCAGGACTGAAATACAATCATATCACTAAGAAAAGTACACTATCAATATACTTTTAACATGTTTGTAGTGAAAATTTTGTCTTATATTTTAGATAAATATATTTAGACCGTTTGTTAGTTATTTAGTTGCTTCATTTTTATAGAATTCAACACATCTAGTACGACAATAATTATGAGTCAATTTATGCATGTACACATTATTTCATGTATAAGTTATGAGTCAATTTATATATTATTTTATGCGGGATGAAAGATGAAGTAACTGATAAAAATAGCTGATACATGAATAACTAAACCCTACATTACTAATACTTGCACAACTCTAATCAACCAAACGACCCCCATGTGCAAAAGTTAAACTCCTAAAAAAAACAAGAGAAATAGAGGGAGATATTCTTACTTGAGGAATGGAAGAATGATCTCCAAGCTGTTTCTTTTTAGTTTCATGTGTGCAAAAATAGGAATACAATCCCATGCCAACAATGGCAACAAGTATACCAACAATGTTTCTTGATGTGAAGGGATCATGCAGAAGTGTATAGCCAAATCCTAGAACAAGGCATGTTTTTAAGTGGCCTAGCACTTGGTATGTTACTGGTGATGTCTTCCCAATCACCAAAAATGTGCTGAAATTCACTGACACAGCAATCAAGCAGGACAACAATATGAATCCCTGCAACATTATACATTGTTGAGTGACGGAGTCAGAATATTCATTAAAGAGATTCAAAATATAAAGAAGTAAATCATATGAAGAAACCAAGAGAATTCAACATCTACTATACATTAGATAAAAAATAATTTTGACATTTTATATAGGTGTAATTTGTAGGCGAAGGGGGTTCAGATAGTTTATCTGGCAGTACCCTAGCTCCACCCATGATCCATTTGCTCATTCCAAATATCTTCATAGAATCGGGCCGAAGTCTTAGTAAAAATTCTTGAATTTATTTGATATACATTGATGATGTAGAACATTTTTACGTTATCAGTGTACTTTAACCTGTTACAGTGACTAATAATTTGTAGCTAGAACATATATACACATGCATAAGAAGAATGGGGATTAAGGCTTTTCTTACCAACACAATATTAGAATATTTGTGAGCAAAAACATTCTTTTTGGTAAGGAATTGATCCACCAAAGGCCCTGTCAGAAATAGAATAGCTGCTTGGAAAGGGGCTGATTGGTACAACAGTTGTGTAGATGAAATGTTGAGCCTCTTCTGAATTGTATTTGTGAGCTGAATTCTTGGGGTCAAGTCAAAGCATAAAATTACCATAGACAATTGTTTGGAATCAAATAAAATTACATCATATAATTAAATAATTTTTTATAGTCTAGGACATAACATTGGAAGATGAGTTTTAAGTACTAAGTTATATGGCTATCAAGGCATAGAACTTTCACACTATAATGTAATTTAACTTGCAATAGCATGTTATTTATTCTATTTCGAAACTTATGAGATCATGTTTGTTATAAATATTCGTCTGTTATTGTAGATAACTTAACCAGATGAAATAAAAAATTTAAGAACTGTCAGTGCATGTAACATGAACACTTGAACGAATAAGTAATAAGAGGATACAATTTGTCCAACACAAGTTGTAACAATGGCTAGTAGAGAGAGGATTGTGCCAACGAAATTGAGCTGAAGATCGGTAATGGAGGCGATGCCGACTCCGAGCAGCAGAATTAACAGAGAGAATTTGATATTCTGGCTGCAAAAGATTGTAGTAACAAAATAAATTGTAATTATTTAGATATCTTATAAGACTAGCCTATTTTAGTTTTAGGAATATATGAGATTTTGAATTACCTGAATTGTTTTTTTAGGAAAATGGTTTCTAAAAGTACAGTGAAAGGTATAATTGCTAACTTTGTCATCTGCAAAAGCAACAGACAAGACAGAGAGTTAGCACATTTCTTTTACAAGTCGATTTCCCTGAGATATATATTTTGGGATAATTACTGGCCTGAACTATTCGCCCATTAAGTTTATAAAATGTGTATGAAGTGTATATTTTATATTAAATATACATATAATATGCATACTTATACATAATATGAAGGGGAGCCTTGGAGTAACTGGTAAAGTTGCTGCCATGTGACCAGGAGGTCACGGGTTCAAGCCGTGGAAACAGCCCTTTGCAGAAATGTAAGGTGAGGCTGCGTACAATAGACCCTTGTGGTCCGGCCCTTCCCCGGACCCCGCGCATAGCGGGAGCTTTAGTGCACCGGGCTGCCCTTTTTTACTTATACATAATATATACATTAATAGTGTGTATGTTGTGTACACTTCGATCATGTTAGTAAACTAGTTGGCCAAAGGGTATATAACGGTAATATTCCCTATTTTTTTGGTCTATAAGGACGAATTATGACCAGATTTTTTAGGTTTCTATTGATGATTTTGGAATTCTTTCATTTTGGCCCGCGGGCCAAATTTAATTACAGGCATTAGTCTAAATACACAAAATTTATACTATGATTATGTATATTATCAGTATATAGTAGAAGAGAGAAGTGTGTATATATTACCTGGTAAAAGCCAATAGAATTAAAACCGAGGCTGAGATTGAGAAAGCCAATGGAAACGCCATTTAAGATACCAAAGAGAATCACAGTCTTCATATCAATGGGTTTGTTCTCAAAGAAATTGAATTTCAGTGCCACATGTAGTGTAACAAATGTCACCATCAGATGCCAACTAGTCAATGTTGTAGCTGCAAATAAAATATTTAACACAAAAAATGCATATAATTATTAGTTGATCAAGTATATCTTCTTCTTCTTCTTTTTTCATTTAGATACTCTAATTAAGGCTGGTACTTCTGATCAACTATTTGAACGCATAATAAAGTATTTATATTAGATATTTTCAGTTTAAATTTTAAAAAAAATTATGTATGTTTTCAATTGTCCATTTTGTAGATAAGTTAATCTCTTAAAATATATCACCTCCTTTAATTATACACATTCTCCTTAATAAGTCATAAAATCTTAAGCCTATTGCAATTGAGGTTGATATGTATAATTAAGAGAGATGACATATTTTATGTTGTTAACTCAATTACCTAACAAATGTTTGAGAACATTTCACAAAAGAAAATCAAAATTTGAGCCGAAAGTGTCTAATAGAAACACTTTATCATGTGTTTAGGTACTCAATTGAAACAAGTCTTAATTCGACTGTCTAAATAAAATTTATTGACAAATTTAAGGTTCTATCAATATATTTAGCCAAAATATTTTATATAACAGGGTACTGTTAAGGTCATAGCCACATAAAAATGATAACTAACCTGTTATAATTGGTTAAACTATACTAGTAATTAGTGTGCGACTTTATACGTCGGTGTATATAAATTAATTCCACAATTTAAAAATTGATTTCATCACTAGATGAATTTTAAGTAAATAAACTCTTGACATGACTACTTTTTATTTTAATTTTCTAGCACATGCCTGCACACCAAACACATGCATAACTAACATATTTTATTTAGATTAGAAGCAATCTTATTAAAAGTTTGGTGCGTAAGATAATAAAGGTATATTAAAATAATAAGCCAAGGTGGTACAAATTAATTAATCAATAAAGGAAGATAAATTACCAAATGGGAAACCAAGATTGCTCATCAAAGCTTTGTTGCAAATAACAATGGAGACTGAGGATGCCACTGAGAGAAACAATGCTCCCACCACACCCAACTGGAAGCTTGTCTTCTCACCCATCTTTATCAACCAAAACAACATTTTTTAAAAGAAGTTAGCTATTTGATCTCTTTCTATCTTTTATAAATAATATTAAAATACTACTATATTCATATATATAGAATCTTTAATTTTTTTTAAATAAAATTTACATATTTGAAAACTATATAAAAGTGCTATTAATCACAATAATTGACAATTATTTGAAATATTAATAAGGCACATATATGAAAAAATTATGGTCAAGGAAAAACTTATTAGACTATAAAAGAATCGAAGGTGCGACATATAAATTGGGACGAAAAAATTATCACATTAATTATGACTCAATTCCAAGCAAGTTAGGGTCGGTCATATGAACTCTAACGGTCTATGTCACCTTCATTTACGCATTATTCGATGTATTCTTTGATATGAGAATTCATCATATATTGACTAATTTTAGGAGGCCGTTAAATTACCGTAACCCTCATCACTTGGACCGCAAGGTGGACAAACTCATAGCGCCAGTGTCCTATGTTTGATTAATAGTTCTTAAAAAATGGATGATCTAGCTTAGGCTAAAATGTCCTCTGATATATTTTGTCTACAAGGTCTAATGGATGCTGTAGTTGTATTCATAAATGTTCTTCTACGACTATTTGGATCCAAAATATCACAAAGAGAATAATTGAAAAATGATAATTTTGTTTTACAGGATAACATAATTAACACACTAATTCACAAACTAGCATACTATATTAAATCTTGATCATGACATCTGCCAAAAAAAGGCTTTGGTATGTAAAACTAGAAATGTATGTTTTCATGGTCTACTTGAATATCAATGGAGATGATTATGATCAGAGTTTACCTTAAATATGTCTAATTAACTTGGAGACTGAGGATCCCTATGTAAAACACCAATAATATCAATATAACCCCCCCCCCCCCCGGGGGGAGGGGGGGGGGGGCGCGGATGAAGAAACTTGTAACAAAATGAAACATATACCTCTCGAAAATGAACTTATTGGCTCCTCTACAGCTCCAAGAAACACAGGCCAATTTCAAGAAAATTTGAAGTCTTTTCTTTTTGGTGTTGAGGTGAAGTGAAAGGAAAGTTCAAAGACTTGTTTGAGAATGTAGAACAAAGAAGCTATCTTTTATTTGCACTTTCTGGGGTGGGTAGTTGGGGCTAACAACATTAGTAATTCAAGCTCAAGTTCTGTGAAGTAATAATGTATAAATTTCTTATATTATTAAATTAGGCTAACTTGATATGGTAATGTAAAAACTAGAGTAACAACTTGCTATAATAAGTTAAATGTTACTGATAGTGTAAAAATTATTTGCACTATTAGTGTATAAAACTGAAATTATCCTAATTATTTTTGTCATTCTGAAAATTAAAGTAATAATCTATTCTGAAATTCGATTTTCTTGAGCCGGGAGTCTATCCGAAGTAATTTCTGGGTATGTTTTAGTATTTTTGCCGTAGTTGGTTTCAAGGCCTAGCGGGTGATGATCAAACGGCTAGTATAAGCAAAGTCATTTGACTGACTTTAGGTTAACAAATATTCCCTAATTAATCCTAAAAAAACTTGAAGCAATCATTTCACAAAAAAGCAAAAAAAAGTATTTTTTTAAAAAAAATTGAACATGCGTTTGTTTTTCCCAATTTCGAATTTTAACTATTCATGTACTTGAATTTTCAAATCTTGAAATTAGATATCCTAATAAATCATAATAGCGCATGGTTTGCATTAATTTTATGTTCATTATAACCCAATGAATCAAATAATGGTTTCAATTTGAAAAATAAGAGTTTAGAGTTTTTTTTAAATGAATACTAAGAAAGAGTAGTGAGGTATTAATGAAATATTGCTTTTTTATTTTTTTAAATGTTCATCTTGATATTGAAGTCAGAAAGGTGAAGTGAACATTTCTTATGTGACAATGCACCTACCAGAACTAACAAACCGTTGGCACCCCTACAAGACCAATGTGTTTGGTAGCAAAATAAAACTTCAATTTTACTCCAAATATGCATCTTATATAAAAATAGAAAATGGTGTCTGAAAAGCTTACATTAAAAGTTCGTGATCTATATATGCATGCATTTTCTCAAGTACCCTTTTGGTCTTTCATTCAAGTACAAGTATAGTGATTTCCTACATACATTTTTTAAGTAGACGAACTTAGTAATTTCTGTTGCTTCCAAAACACACATGCAATCATAGGTGGTTGTACAGATAATATAGTAATTTCCTTCTTATTTCTCAACAAATACAAAAAATAATTTTAAAAAACTTTAATATAGACGCACGAAGTACCCTAGCCTAGCTTTTCAACTATGGGTGTGTTTAGTACGGAGGAAAATATTTTCCTATTTCCTCGTGTTTGGTTGGTCCAAAAAATTGAAAAAATATTTTCTTTAGGAAAACAAATTCCTTGAAAATAAAGGAAATGACTTGTGTAATAAATGTAGGGAAAACAAGTTGCATTATCTCCTTCTCGCCCTAACAACCCCCTCCCACCCCGCACAACCCCCACCAAAACACCCACCCCACCTAATTTTTTAAAAAAGTTTTTTCTACCCAACCTCCACTTCCTCCCACCACAACTTTTAATTTTTTTTTTAAAAAATAAATTTTAATTTGTTTTCTTGTACCCCCAACCCATCCCCACACCTTACACCCCCCTTCCACCTCACCCCACCGATGCCAATTTTTTTTAATTTCATTTCATATTTTTTTTAGAAAAAAATTTAATATTTCTGTACCCCACCCCACTCACCCCCACCACCATCTCCACCCCAATTTTAAAAAAAAATCAACTTTTTTTAAAAAAGTTTTTTTTTTTTTTGTATCCCCCCAACCAACCCACCCCACCTTACCCCTCCCCACCACCTTACCCCCCCCCCTCACCTCACTTCACCCCAACCCCCCCCACCCCACTCCACCCCCACCCATTAATTTTTTTTAAGAAATAAATATTTGTACCCTACCCCCACCTTACCCCAACCCCTCCACCTCCACTCACTACCATACTCCACCCATCCCACCCCAACATATCCCCAACCTACCCCCTAAAAGATATTTTTTACTTTCTTACCAAACACTAAAAAAAATTCATTCATCAACCAAACATTTCCATCACCTAATTGCATATTTCAAGGGTTCTATTCAAGTGTTCATGTGAAAAAGTCTACAATTTTGCTTAATTTCTATCAAATTATCAAAATTCTACATATCTAATCCCAATAACAATTCATATGAGAATAAAGTCTATTACAAAAATTACAATTTAATTCATATAAACATAATGTCAATAAAAATCTACCAAAATGAGTAATATTTCAAGACTTTGATCAAATCCATGAAATCAATATCGAAAATTAGCCATGAAAATTTGATGTCAACATGTAATATATTCTCAATATCGTTGTCCAACTATTTAGAGCTAATTAATCAACCAAAAAAGATCACATTATACTACAACCAAACCATGCTCAAGATTCTACAAACTTTGAAGTTTTGCAAAAACTAAAATATTAAATTTGAAATTAATAGCATGGGGGAGTTGGGGAACGGGTTAGCATGAAATAGGAAAGAAATATTTTAAAAAAACATATCACTTTGAAGCTTTGTTAAGCTTGGCTAAAAATTTTAAAAAACTTCTTTAATGGAGGGGAGAGGGAAATTGGCTTGAGAGAGAGAAGGACGCACAAAAGGGTTTTGAGGGTTTTAAAAGTAGATTGAAACATGGGATCCACGAGGACCCTATATCTTTTGTCGTGTTTTTGGCCACTCATCGGATAAGTCCTTGTCACTCGCACGAGGAGTCTGTCAGGCTCTCCTTGGGGCTCACACAGAGAGCTATCAGAAACATTGTAGTCTGGAGTTTTTTTAATGTTTTTATCCGTGTACTTTATTTTTACGATATTTTCAATCCCTAATCCTGCACATATATAGTCTCAGTAAACATTATTAGGGTGGGTTGCCTCCCACTATACACCTTATTTTTATTTTTATTTTAATTAAAAGACCCAATGGGTCAATTTATTGATAAAAGAACTAAAGAGGCGAGACAACCCAATGCTGAGCCCAACCCATAGGTTCAGCCAACGAGGCAAAAATAACAAAACAGAAATGAAAAAAGCAAAAGGAAAACTAATTAGGAAATGAGAAGCTTCGAGTCACAAAAAAAAATGGGTCGTCTTCTTCAATCTTGGTTGCATCCATCTGTTCTAGAAGCTATTGAGCCGCATGCTAGCTGAGGCACAGAGCAGGTCAGTCCTTGACATTTACCTAGGACTTGGTATCCTTGAAAGGAGATTCCGGTGAAGGTGGTGGTGTCCGGTGAAGGTGGTGGTGACTGGATTGGCTGGAGTATTTGAAATGATGAAGCTGACGACGGTGGGGAAATAGCGGGCTAACCATGACTAGTGGGATCTCAAGATCGGAGAAAATGGATGAGTTTTGGGTGATTTCACTTCGGGCATTTACAAGTCTCACAAATGTCATGCAATCGTCCCAACAAAAAACTTCTTCAGCTCTCCACCTTTAGATCCGAGCTCCAATGATCAAGATAAGTACCTATTACCCACTTTAGCTCACTCTAATCCTAATTTTGGTTTATAGATTTCACCTCAGTCTTATCCCCTTGACAGATTGAGCCCAACAAGGAGCTAATACCACTGTCAAAGAGGAACCAATCTGAGGATCCATTTTAAATCTCATCAGGTATGAGTCCTTCGAACCTAAGTAGGTCTAGCTTGCTGTTGTGGGTGTTACGTATTCCTGGAGTATGTCCTGTGTATGCTTGCTAATGATTTGTTTGTGAACCTATTGTTCCTATGGTGTTTACCTTCCCTTGTTATTAAAAGCACCATTTTGGAGCTTTTTGATTCTAAGGGTTGGAATTTGTTGTCTATCCATGTGTAGTATTGTATTTGCTTCTCTTGGCAATTCTTGTGTTGAATGATAGGGGATTTTGCTTATACCTGAAAAATAAAAAATCTGATTAGTAATAAAATCTGCCATTTTGTTCCCTTCTCTGTATACATGTTCAACCCTGGTCTTCACTCCCCTTATCAACTCCTTGATCTTGATGATCTCTATAGCAATTATCCAAGGCACCTCCCAAATTCCATTCAAAATCTTCTTGACATTCAAAGAGTCTGTCTCAAGAATTACAGGAAGATGGTTGTGTTGAATGCAATGTTCTAGACCCATTTTTAGAGCTAAGACTTCATCCATCAAGTTTGAGCATTACCAATCCTTCTCACTTTAGCATATATAAATTCCCCTGTATCATCTCTTATGCAGAAAGCTCCCGAACTAGGTCATGGGTTTCCTTTAGATGCACCATCAGAGTTACATTTAAAGAAACCCTGGCTAGGCATGTTCCAATACACCACCTTGCTACCAATCCTAGGAGTGTATTCTTCGAGGAATTTTACCAAGTCAGGCCTGAATAGCGGGATATTTTGTAGCCAGGGGTAGATGCTTTTAGCCATATATACTAGGTTCCTGTTAATCTCCATTCTCATGCTGGTTTGGAAAATTTTCCCTCCATGATAAATCATATTTTTCCTTTTCCAAACTTGCCATAGTATAAACATAGGAACAACTTTAAAGAGGGGCTTAAGCTTTGGAGCACAATCAATATCCCTCCACCTTATCACACTGTCTTTGACTTGAGAGAATAGACCATTAATTTCCGAGTAGCTGTAAAGTATAGCCATGTGTTGTTAGAGACCCTACAGTTCATAAATAAATGCTCAATAGTCTCTTCCACCCCTTCATTATAGCAGCAATATATGACCCCCATCACTGATTCTATTCTTGACCAGAACCTCTCCTATAGGTATTCTCTTCTTCCATAATCTCCATAGAAAGAAAGATACCTTAAAAGGCACTCCCTTCATCCAGATTAGCTTGAACATGTGATGAGTTTGGCCTCTTTTCCTCATCTCTTCCCAGGCTGATCCAACATAAAATTTTCCTGATTTGTTCAGCAGCCACCAAGGTTTATCCAACTCCCCTGGAAACTCCCTACAATTTACATTCTCAAGGATGTAGTTGCAGACCTCCTCTGTGAAAGATTGTTGTAGCAATTCCACATTCCATCCTCCATTATGATAGAGTTGGCTAACTTCTTCCAGCTGTAGGTTCCTGTCAAAATTTATAGGCATGTAAAAGTACAAGGATCCTAGTTGGGTCCAGTTATCATACCAAACACATGAGTTCCCACACTTAGGTTCCCAACAAATACTTTGATCAAATATATCTCTAGCCTCTAGCATGTCTTTCCAGGTCATAGATCCTCATTTCCATTCCACCATCTGTGGTCCCTTTTTCTTACAATATTTGTTCCACATGTAGTTAGTCCATAGATACTTTTGGGTTCTGAATATCCACCACAACTTGGCAAATAAAGCCTTTGACACATCAAACAGGGATCTGAATCCTAATCCACCTTCTTCAGTAGGCAAGCAGATTTCAGACCAAGCCACTCAGTGCTTGTTTCTACCATTCTCCTTGAAATTCCATAGGAATCTGGCAAATATTATGTGTTAATCATGTAAGACATATTTGGGGGGGATTAATAGCAGACAACATGTAAATATGGATGTTGTTAAGAACATTTTGAATCAGTACTTATTTGTCCCCAAAGGATAGCAACTTCTCTTTCCAAGCTTGCAATTTATTCTGAACTTTCTTCATCAGGTCTGAAAAATGCACTTTTTTCTTCTTTGCATGACCTATAGGGCATCCCAGCTAAATGAGAGGGAATTTCCCTCTTGTGAAACCTGTGCACTCTTCTACCTCTCTAATCTGAGCATGAGCAACCTTATGATACACCAGAAATGTTTTTTTGTCCTTATTTATTAACTGGTCAGATTGTTCTTCATACTTCTTGAGAACCCCTATGACCAAATTCAAAGATGTCTTCTCTGCAGAGACAAAAATGATAGTGTCATCTGCATAGACTAGGTGGTACTTTATAGGGTAGGAGAAGGTATCTCAAATCTTTCCACTGGAGAACTAAACCAGGACTAGGTTAGGGTGAAAAAGGGAATTACCTCCTATCTTCCCCTTGTTGAAGAAGGGTTGACGTAATGGATAAGGTTCAGGAGGTGTTCTTGATAGGCACGCATCCTCATAGAGCGAGGGGCATAAAAGATCAATGAAAGACTAGAGCGCGAGCTAGCTGATCTACCGACAAGTCCTTGATTTCTTATCCGCGAAGGCAGACTTGGACTCATTGAAGAAATTGAGGTGAAGACCAATGAGATGTTATCACTCCATTTAGGCATGCCAAAACCTTTAAACTTTGGATTGTAAAACAAGGAGTTTAAGGCTCTAGACAGTACCTCAGCAGATAAAATGAACAAAGCTGGGGATAAGGGATCCCCTTGTTTTACACCCCTAGAGGAATGAAAAAAGCCATGAGCCTGGCCAGTTATAAGGACTGAGTACCAGTTATTTGCAATTAGCCTCCAGACTTTATCTACCACCTTTGAGTCAAATCCCATCTTTTCCAGTACTTTACTTAGGAATTTCCAATTCACCCTGTCATAGGCCTTTGCTATGTCCAGCTTGATCACTACATTTGCCTGCTTACTTCTCATTCTGATGTCTGAGATAATTTCCTGTACCAGTAGGATATTCTCAGTAATTTTTATGCCTTTTATAAAGCCTGATTGATTCTTTGATATGAGGGAAGGTAGAAATAGCTCTATTCTATCATGCAAAACCCTTGAAATCACCTTATTCAGAAAGTTGCTCAAGCTTATTGGTCTCATATCAGAAAAGGATTGAATATTCTTCTTTTTTGGTAGTAAGACCAAGTTAGTATGAGCGATGGATTTGGGGAGAGTGTTCCTGCAAAAAAGATATTCACAACATTGTAGACATATTTGCCCACTATGTTTCAGCACTTTTAGTAAAAATGGCTAGTAAACCCATTAGGGCCACTAGCACAGTCCCCATTAAGTTCAAAAACTACCTTATGGACTTCCTCCATAGTGGGAAAATCATCAATGCTTTCATTACATTCAACAGATATGACATGAGGAATATGCTGTAGGAGGCTCAATTCCGCTTCACTTCTGTTATCAGTGAACTGGTCCTGAAAAAATGTTACAGCTTCATTAGCCACTTCATTTCCTTCTTCCCATTGATCATTAGCCCTCTTGATTCTGTTAATGGCTAGTCTCTTCCTTCTTCCATTCACAGTGCTAGGAAAGAGCCTAGTGTTTCTTCCCCCTTCAGCAAACCATTGCATGCCAGTTTTTTGTCTCCAAAACTCTTCCTCATAGTGAATGTATTGCTTCAACTCAGCCTGTGCTCTTTTTTCATGACCCAACTATCGAGCCGTGCAGACACCTACTCTAATCCACCTAGATAAGAGAACCTTTACCACCCGAACCAATAGGCAAAGCGGAAAAGAAAATAAACCATTAAATAAGTCCCTTAATACATGAGAAATCCCTTTACAAATGTTTGGAAATCTTTATACAACAGCTTCCGAAAATTACACAACTTTTAAAAGTTGCGGACATTTATTAACCATATAAACACCCTCCCCAGAACCTAGTCTAAGCCGGTATGAGAGCTTCTACAAGATGGGCTTATAAATAAAATGGACACAGCTCCCACCATAAAAGGGAGTAGGAGCTGTTGGAAGATCACCGCATTCCTGAGTCTGTGAAACATCACCAACCCTGCAACCAGACTATACCAAAAGGTATAGCAAGAATAGAGTCAGTACAACCACATGTACTGGTAGGCATCATCGGTCGACCCGAATCCATTCCTACCATCATATAAGAAAATAGGGAAAAACATGAAATAAATATTATAGCTCCCTCCTTCGCCTTTAACCTTGACACTAACATCTAGGACTTCCCAAGTCTCGCTCCTAACTAAACTTCTCAAAGTCGCCTGGTCACCTAGACTTCCCAAGTCACCATTAACCTTACCAATAACAATGTCCATACCTGGACTACCCTTCCCTTACTCAAGTCAATCGCCTTGACTAGATATTCAGACTTAACCCGGCTAACTGCCCAACCCAACCACTTATACCTGTGGTATTACTTACCAGTGTCCGGACCCTTCGCGGACCTCTAAGATAACTTTTCATCCTGGTTACAACAAGCAACAACTACAACCCCAGACTTTCAATCTTACTCTCAATTTACCAATCACATGAGATTCACCTAGCAACCATTGACACATTCAATGACAACAACATAGTTATATCTAAATCCCTTTCTAATTCCAAAACCCGGACCCTACAAGGATCCTCTAACCACACCTAAGTGTTCAACAGGCTACCCGGTCTACCCCAAGACCCATCCTTACCTCATTAATCACAAATAATCCTTAACAGTCATTAGTACACTTAATGACAATTAATTGTGAACTTATAACCTCTTTTACATAGTCCGGACCCACCTGGTTTCCCCTAACAAATCTAGGTGTTAACATGACAACCCGGTCTACACCAAGACCAACTAATAACATGATATAACAACCCAGCCTACACCAAGACCAAACTCATAACATGATATAACAACCCGGCCTACACCAAGACCAAACTCATAACATGATATAACAACCCGGCCTATACCAAGACCAAACTCATAACATGATATAACAACCCGGCCTACACCAAGACCAAACTCATACAGACATAACAGGATTCCCGATCACTCAAGGACCACCATTGAATATCACAATTCAATAAAATTAGCTGGGTCCACTCATGGAACCAATAATGAACAATGCAATGCAACAATTATCAATGCAATGCAATAATACCAATGCAATGATGCAGTAAAATAAACCCGTACCAGGCGTGGTACCCGAGCCAACCGTTAGTATTTCGTACCAGGCGTGGTACCCATGCCAACCGTTAGTATACCCGTACCAGGCGTGGTACTCGAGCCAACCATTTGTTATACCTGTACCAAACGTGTACCCGAGCCAACCGAATGTCAACCATCCACAATCAAATGCATGAACAAACAACTTGTAAACCAACAAGCAAATACCGTTCAAATCACAGACTATAAAACAGAAACCTTAGACATTCTACACAACTTTCCTAAGCAATGTAATTCATACAATCACTTAGATATGAGTACAATAATATACAACATTCACAGAAATCGTAAGCCATCACCTACCCCCTATTCTAGGTATATAGTTGAACCTTGACATTCGTTTGAAGACTAAACACACTCACCCTTGTTTACACATAATGAACGTTTTCCCCCTTTTAACATAATTTAACCACCCCATTAATCCAGGACATACATAGATAATAACAATACGAGTTTTCACCCTTATCCCTTAGCAAACAATGATTTCTTAACATGCCTTTTGCATTCCAGAAACCTCACCTAGGAGTTTCCCATTTTATACCCACTTAGTTGTTTTTACAATTCCTGGTTCCCCGAACCTTCCCGACATCCCAGTCCCTGAGTCTATCATTTTTAGCATACCAAGACACCATAAATAGCCCCAAATAATTATCAATAACCCACAATCCAACCCAACCAATTCCTAGCACCTACATAACCAAACCCGAATCTACCAGACTCCATGCCCGGAGGCCTAAGACATGGATTCTCCATTGCACTATACAAAAGTACAGAAAGTAAACAGGTCTAACTACTCATGAAAACCTAGCCTACCTGGGCACCAAGAAGCTGCAATCGTGTATTTTTGGCTCCGTGGAGGCATTCTTGGCGGTCCTGCATGCTCGAATCCGTGGTTTCGCGTCCCTTTCGCTGGAATCCCTCCTCCCTATGGCTCCCAAGCCTTGGAGCAGTCTAGGAGGGTTTTTGGAATAACTCTCATCAATTTTTGGGGATGAAGGGAAGAGAATGAAATTAAAAGCCCATTTCTGGGTTTTCTGGTCCCGTCTCTCCGCTATAGCAATCCTCACTTCGCTATAGCGGTCTTAAGTGGCATTGACCGCCTTGACCACCGCTATAGCGGTATTTTCCACCACTATAGCGGAGGTCGCTATGGCAGACCATTGCGCTTTTCACAGACAGAATGTCTGGAAATCTCCCAGATTTGGACATTTTACAACACACTTACTTCCCCCGATGACCTGAAATAACCCCTTCACGTCAAACGCGATTTTGGGAGTTTTATTTACCCGAATTTGATTCTGAAAAGTCCCTCGGACTTCTTTATGTCTTAGCTATAAGGAAAACTAGCTCGAACCCAGACATCTAACCTAATTCTTACCCGGATTATCCTAGACCCTACCTCGCTCCAAAACCGGTCGAGACTAGCCTAGCCCAGAATTTTCAAATCCCAAACCCAGAAGTTTTCTAACCCGAAACTTGGCACGAATGGTTTACCCGTAATGATGAACCCAGTCGTTACAAAAAATACTAGTTTACCCATCGTTCATCCCCGAACGATCTCTATGGTAGAGGGAAAGAACAAGCCCGTCCCTCAATCTTATTGCTCTACCATGACAGCGTAAATCTAACTTTACGCAAACCATCGAAACTTTCGAATCCCTTGGTATACCCAACTGAACCAAAAATTTAATTCACTTCTACTCTGTCAAGGAATCCCTTCCTTCGAGCTACACAAGGCAACTAGATTACCCCTCTCCGAGTGCCCAAGAAATCTGGGGCCTCATTGAAACACTGGAGCCAAAGAAATTCAACTAACGAACAACACAGTCTTTCCCTGCCAAGGGGACTAGATCCCACCATGGCGATCCCCTTCCCACTATACCCGGAATCCTACTAGTCTGAACTCCATTCCGGAAGCTTCCTACGGAGTACTATGCCCCTCACATATTATCCTGACACCTTACTCCTAACAACACCATGCCCTGAGACACCACATATCTCTAAACCACACAATAATGAGGATGTCATTGGGCTTATCCTACCTTGAGATTTTCATCAACTCTCGTCTTAGGGGGGGAATTTCTACCCAGGCGCTTACACCCTAACCAATGCTATGGCGAGAATACGCTCACCATTTAACGAGCAATAACAATGGGTATTATCATGGTCACAAGAGACACAATAATGCTAAAGAAAGCCATTTAATAACTCCGCTCCTTCAATCAACCCTACTACTAAGGATCATCAACACTAAACCAGTCAATAATCACCTCATCACATAGCCTATGAGCAGTGCCCAACACTACTCGATCAATCACGAGTCATTTTGCCAAACTCTACATAGGTGACTATTCCCACCAATGGTCCATCAAATTTTACTAATATCTCGGGAATGAATGAAAAACAGGGGGAAAATAGGGTGAGGCTTCTGACTCGCGCTCTTTCGCTATAGTGGTGGCCACTCCGCTATAACTGTTCCACCGTAGCGATAACCATACCGCTATCGCGATCCCGACGGTAACAGCCCAGAAACTTGAAATTTTCTATAAGTGTATACTTTCTCCCTTCAAGTTACCTTTGTTTAGTCCTGTAAATCCCTCCATGATTTTAAACCATCCTTAAAACCATTCTCTTCATCAAACGCATCACAATTCAGCATAAAATACTACCAATCACAAAGAGTTAACACTAGACAATTGTTCCCAATAATATCTTCCCGCTATTACACACTAATGACTCCCTTGTTCCCATAGTTCCCAACCAAGTCCCGACTGTCCTGAAACTGAAGCTTCCCTACACTCACAGTTTCCAATCCCTTATCATCATAACCAATGATAAGCCCCTTTTTTTTCAAAATGCAGTACCACTTTTAAATCAAGACTTCTAACAGCTTATCACAGCCTAAGGTACACAAAATTTTTAACTTAATGACCCTCTGCAGACTCAACATGCACGACAGACAACAATTTACACACATTTCAAGCAAGTCACACGAGAGTTGTACACGTAGCATTTCAACTTAAAGTTACAACCAAATTAAGTCACAACCAAATCAAGTCACACAATTTACTCTCTATTTGTCCCATGGATGATCATTAGCCGATCATCCATGCCTTACCATAACTCCCGCTATTAAGCAATAATAGCCCTTGTCCCTGGTACTTATCGCATACCAACCACTTGAAACCTGAGTTCCCACAAGTGTATATACTCTTTTCCCTTATCATTTTTACCAACGATAAAACCCTGCCCAGCATTTAGCATACTGTTTTCCACTTGAATTACAAAACAAAAATTTCTTCAATATATACATAACCAAGTTAAGACACTTCATTAACTATAAATTTTAAGGCAACTCAGCTTACACACCACAAAATTGCAGTCATTCAAACAATGCAATACATACAATCACGAGTCTCAAGCTGTGACATCCAATCAAACCAGTTTCATCACCTTTCATTCGCTTCATGGATGACCATTAGCCGATTCATCCATCCTTTATATAGACTCCCATGCCAGATAGAAGGTTCCAATTTTCCTTGCTTGTCTTACTGCAACCGGATTCCAATGACATCCTTACTTCGTTGAGATACCAATTGGAATTGAGAGATACCAATTGGACTCAACTCATACAAGCAAGTGAGAGAACCGCACGAAAAGGAATGAAAGAAGAGAGATATTTCCTAGAATGCTTCATTGCTTCCCTAGGATTAGATGTGGACGTCTACACACCAATCCGCAGGACTCTATTCAACATTTGCTCTTGTACTGGGAGACAGGTAACCTGGGCTCTGATACCATTTGTCACGACCTAACTATGACACCTACTCTAATCCACCTAGATAGGAGAACCCTTACCACCCGAACTAACAGGAAAAGCAGAAAAGAAAATAAACCATTAAATAAGTCCCTTAATACATGAGAAATCCCTTTACAAATGTTTGGAAATCTTTATACAACAGCTTTCGAAAATTACACAACTTTTAAAAGTTGCGGAAATTTATTAACCATATAAACACCCTCCCCAGAACCTAGTCTAAGCCGGTACGAGAGCTTCTACAAGAGGGGCTTAAAACATAAAATGGACACAACTCCCACCATAAAAAGGAGTAGGAGCTGCTAGAAGATCACCGCATTCCTGAGCTTGTGAAACATCACCAACCCTGCAACCAGACTATTCCAAAAGGTATAGCAAGAGTAGAGTCAGTACAACCACACGTACTGGTAGGCATCATCAGTCGACCCGAATCCATTCCTACCATCATATAAGAAAATAAGGGAAAATATGAAATAAATATTATAGCTCCCTCCTTCGCCTTTAACCTTGACACTAACATCTAGGACTTCCCAAGTCTCGCTCCTAACTAAACTTCTCAAAGTCGCCTGGTCACCTAGACTTCCCAAGTCACCATTAACCTTACCAATAACAATGTCCATACCTGGACTACCCTTCCCTTACTCAAGTCAATCGCCTTGACTAGATATTCAGACTTAACCCGGCTAACTGCCCAACCCAACCACTTATACCTGTGGTATTACTTACCAGTGTCCGGACCCTTCGCGGACCTCTAAGATAACTTTTCATCCTGGTTACAACAAGCAACAACTACAACCCCAGACTTTCAATCTTACTCTCAATTTACCAATCACATGAGATTCACCTAGCAACCATTGACACATTCAATGACAACAACATAGTTATATCTAAATCCCTTTCTAATTCCAAAACCCGGACCCTACAAGGATCCTCTAACCACACCTAAGTGTTCAACAGGCTACCCGGTCTACCCCAAGACCCATCCTTACCTCATTAATCACAAATAATCCTTAACAGTCATTAGTACACTTAATGACAATTAATTGTGAACTTATAACCTCTTTTACATAGTCCGGACCCACCTGGTTTCCCCTAACAAATCTAGGTGTTAACATGACAACCCGGTCTACACCAAGACCAACTAATAACATGATATAACAACCCAGCCTACACCAAGACCAAACTCATAACATGATATAACAACCCGGCCTACACCAAGACCAAACTCATAACATGATATAACAACCCGGCCTATACCAAGACCAAACTCATAACATGATATAACAACCCGGCCTACACCAAGACCAAACTCATACAGACATAACAGGATTCCCGATCACTCAAGGACCACCATTGAATATCACAATTCAATAAAATTAGCTGGGTCCACTCATGGAACCAATAATGAACAATGCAATGCAACAATTATCAATGCAATGCAATAATACCAATGCAATGATGCAGTAAAATAAACCCGTACCAGGCGTGGTACCCGAGCCAACCGTTAGTATTTCGTACCAGGCGTGGTACCCATGCCAACCGTTAGTATACCCGTACCAGGCGTGGTACTCGAGCCAACCATTTGTTATACCTGTACCAGACGTGGTACCCGAGCCAACCGAATTTCAACAATCCACAGTCAAATGCATGAACAAAAAACTTGTAAACCAACAAGCAAATACCGTTCAAATCACAGACTGTAAAAACAGAAACATTAGACATTCTACACAACTTTCCTAAGCAATGTAATTCATACAATCACTTAGATATGAGTACAAGAATATACAACATTCACAGAAATCGTAAGCCATCACCTACCCCCTATTCTAGGTATATAGTTGAAGCTTGACATTCGTCCGAAGACTAAACACACTCACCCTTGTTTACACATAATGAACGATTTCCCCTTTTTAACATAATTTATCCACCCCATTAACCCGGGACATACATAGATAACAACAATACGAGTTTTCACCCTTAGCCCTTAGCAAACAATGATTTCTTAACATGCCTTTCGCATTCCCAAAACCTCACCTAGGAGTTTCCCATTTCATACCCACCTAGTTGTTCTTACAATTCCCGATTCCCCGAACCTTTCCGACATTTCAGTATCTGAGTCTATTATTTTTAGCATACCAAGACACCATAAACAACCCTAAACAATTATCAATAACCCACAATTCAACCCAACTAATTCCTTGCACCTACATAACCAAACCCAAATCTGCCAGATTCCGTGCCCGGAGACCTAAGACATGGATTCTCCGTTTCACTATACAAAAGTACAGAAAGTAAACAGGTCTAACTATTCATGAAAACCTAGCCTACCTGGGCCCCAAGCAGCTGCAACCGTGCATTTCTGTCTCTGTGAAGGCATTCCTAGCGGTCCTGCAGGCCTAAATCTTTGGTTTTGCATCACTTTCGCTGGAATCCCTCCTCCCCATGGCTCCCAAGACTTGGAGCAGTCTAGGAGGGTTTTTGGAATAACTCTCGTATGTTTTTGGGGATGAAGGAACGAGAATGAAATTAAAAACCTGTTTCTAGGTTTTTTTTCCCATCGCTCCGCTCCCTGCTTTTCTATAGCGGTCCTGCTATAGCGGATGACTTCCACTATAGCAGTCTTAAGCAGCGTTGACCTCCTTGACCACCGCTATAGCAGTCTTTTCAACTGCTATAGTGGAGGTCGCTATGGCTGACCATTGCTCTCATCACGGACAGAATGTCTGAAAATCTCCCAGATTTGGCCATATTACAACACACTTGCTTCCCCCGACGACCCAAAATAACTACTTCACGTCAAACACAATTCTGGGAGTTCTATTTACCCGAATTCGATTCTGAAAAGTCCCCCAGACTCCTTTATGTTTTAGCTACAAGGTAAACTAGCTCAAACCCAGACATATAACCCAATCATTTCCCGGATTATCCTAGACCCTACCTCACTCCAAAACCAATCGAGAATAGCCTAGCCTAGAATTTTTAACTCCTAAACCCGGAAGTTTTCTAACCCAAAACTTGGCACGAATAGTTTACCCGTAACGATGAACCCAATCGTTATATCTTTGCAGAACCACCCTGTTATTAATTGTTGGACCTTCTTCACGTAATTGCTCCTTCAGCCTCACAATTTCTTCTCTTATAAGCAGTTGCTTAACAATGTCCCCAAAAGTCTCCTTACTCTAGTTAGATAGAGCAATATTGGTCCTCTTCATCTTCTGTCTTAGGTTGATAAATAGTTCGGGTTCACTGGACACCCAACTTGTTCTTACTACCTCCTGAAAGTCATCCTTATCAGTCCAAAATCTCAGAAACTTGAAAGGCCTTCTTATGATATCAGTCAGGTCACCACATGATAGCAGCAAAAGAGCATGGCCAGATCTAGTTCTTGCCAAATACTCCACTTCTATCTTGCTATTCATCCCTCTGATTAAATAACAACTTGTCTAATCTTTTGAATATGCATTGACTATCTGCTCTGCCATTCCACCATGTAAAAGGACTGCCTTTAAAATTAACATCAATAAGATCACAAGGATTTACACAAAAGGCAAAGTTTTCATACTCCTAGGGGTATACAAGGAGTCCACCAATCTTCTCTTTATCATTTAGAACCATATTAAAGTCACCCCCCACTATCCATGGTACACTATAGTTTATGTTGATGCTGTAGATATCCCCCCAAAGGCTGAGTCATTCATGTGCATCACATTTGGAATACACCATGGTAACTAGTACTATTTCACCTGTTTCTTGAAAATTCAGTTGTAATGTTAATTATTTTTTAGAGTCTGAGACCACTCCAATATGAACATGGTCTTGAATAAACACCCATATCTTCCCATCTTGGTTGTAATTTGCATACTGCATCCCTAGCCTCCTTTTGTACTTGTGAATGTGTCTTATATTTTGGAAAGGTTCCATTATTGCAATAGTAGAAAATTTGTGATACCTATGCAACATCTGAATCCTATGGAATGAACTTTGGGTCCTAACTGACCTCACATTCCAGAACAAGGCCTTCATCTTCATAGTCCACTTAATTTGGGAGACCTTTTGGGATTGACCCTAACTGGCTTGTTATCTATCTTCCCTTTGCCTTTGTGAGTCTTGGATACTAATAATCCTGCCTCCTTCATTATTTGACTCTCATTTATGTAGCTGTCATCTTCTTTCTTATCCTCCAGTCTTTCTGATTTCTGATATTTGTGGATTTGTCAGTTGTTGCTTCCCTTTGGTGTGAGACTAATTCATGAAGAGTCCTAACTGGTGAAACTTTCTTACAGGTTGTAATGGTTAAAGATGCTTCATTGGTCTCTTTGTGGGGGGTTTGTTATAGTATAAGGATGGTTGGATCTTTATCTACTACTTTTGAGCTGTCTACTTGAAGTGGAGCCACTGTGGATAGCTGCCCTTGCTCATCTGTGCCCTGTGGTGCTTGGGGAGAATCAATCTTGTTGTACAGGGTCACAACTTTCATATCATCTGTGATAACTGGTTGTAGCTCCATATTATGGCTTGTTGAAGGACTTGTATTAGTTTTTGTTGTACCTGTCTCATCTGCCCCTCCTCTTGTATCTTGCAAGTGCATGTTGTCTTGTTGCCTTTGCTATTCTTCCCTGTATTTGTGATCCCCTGATCTCCGGGAGGAGTTCCTTCTCTGTTTATTGCATATGTGCTAGGGTTGTGTGGTGTATTATTGTGGTTGTCTGTGTTACTGTTGTTATTGTTGTTGGTACCCCTATGCACCTTATTTAAGGTTGTGGCACGATAACTTTTTGTACTTTTCTTATTTTTTGTGCTTTTTCTTTAATTTTCTTCTTCTAGCTACATATACTATAATTATTATAAACCATGGGTTTCCTTCGGAGAAGTGTTTGATTTAATGTCACAGCACGATGAAGCTTATCTTATATTCAATTAGGTTCCTTGAAGTAGTTTGGGCCTTACAGAAATGACTTTCTTTGAATCTTTCCTTATAATATTGAAACCTCTCCATTAGTGATTTAATCTTGGATTTCTATTCGCCACCATGTCTGGCGACATTGTTTAGAAACTTAGTGTCTGAAGCTAAGGTATTTTCTCCAAAATTGCCTCATGTTACGAAGTTAGCCATTAAGTGGATCAGGCTCAAAATCAAGGATTATGAAATCCACTAGGAAGATCAATAACACAATCTATATCAATACATCCTCAATAATCCCCTCATGCCTAGTCAGAGACTTGTAAGCTAGTTGTAATATAACTAAAGTGGGTCGGGGACTGCCCAACCCCATCTTTCTGAATAATGATAAGAGCATCAAATTTATGCTAGCTCCCAAGTCACAAAGTGCGTTAGCCTTTACCTGTTGCCCAACGAAAATCTCAATGTTGAAACTTCTTAGGTTTTTCTATTTTGCTGGTAGACAATTTTGAATCTGTGATAAACATTTTCTAGTGAGTGCTATCGTAGCATTTTCAGCCAGTCTTCTCTTGTTGTTTAATATATCTCTCATAAATCAGGCATACTGGAGAATACCCTATAATATCTCAACAAGAGGTATGTTAATATTTACCTGCTTTAGTATATCAATGAACTTGGAACAAGCTGCCTCATCTCTATGATATATTAGCCTTTATGGGAAATGAGGAGGTAGATTATAAATCTCAGTGTAGATTGCCTTGTTGCTCTCTCTCTTTGAGCTTCAGTTCTTGGCTCCTATACCATATTTCAAATGACCTTTTACAATATCTTTCCACCCAATTCCTTTCTTGTCGTTATGATAATAACATTACACTATTTTGGGTTAGGATCCACATCACCAGGTAGACCTCTGAGAGGCCTCACATTTTGTGCTTCAGTAAGTTGACTCATTTGTCTCTTAAGACTTTAGATTGCTAAGTCGGTGTTTTTTAGACTAACTTTCTATTTCTGATAACCTTCTCCCAGTTTTTTTAGCACTTCTTTTATCTCATCAAACTTGACTTGCATAATATTATTTTGATTATGCTAATATCCTTGATGCTGACCTTGTAACTTGTATTGGTTTTGATTTTTATTTCTACCCCATGAAAAATTTGGGTGTTTTCTCCAATTTGGGTTGTAAGCGTTTCCAAAGTTCTAATTTGTGGTGCCTCTACTTGCATAGCCCACACCATATACTATATTTGGATTATCTCCACACACATTAATTGAATGATCACCTCCATTGACCTCACAGAACAACGATGCTTGTTGAACTTGCTAAACTTGAGCTTGTGATTGCACTTGCCTCATAATTTCATAGTGGCAATTTGTGCTTGCAGAATCGTCATCCCATCAAATTTTAGAATCCATACAATTTTCTTTATAGCACCTTTATTAGACTCATCAGTTTACTCTGAATTATTGTTGCTGACTTGTTCCACAAAAGCACTGATCCATCATAAATTTTCTCCAGTGCTTGTCCATTTGCAGCTAAATTAAGAAGCAGTTTAGATTGAAAATCTAAACTTTCAATGAAAGTATATGCTAAAAATTCTGGGGTCTGAAGGTGATGAAGGACAACTTCGAAACAATAATTTAAAGCATTCCCAATCTTGGGGTAAGCCTTCTCCTTTTTTTTATTTGAACCTTAAAATCTCACTTCTTAATTTGGTTGTTTTTCCAGATAAAAAGAAGCTTGGAATGAATTTCTGGGATAATTTAGCCCATAAAATGATAGAATTTGAAGCCTTATCTTTTAAACACCTCTTGGCTTCCCCTAGTAATGAAAATGAAAATAACATGAGCCTCACATAGTCCGATGAGACTCCCTCTATAATGTAGGTATCTTCAATCTCCAAAAAATTTTGGAGATGCACTTATGAGTCCTTATGTGATAGACCTATAAATTGACTACTTGCACGCAATAGTTGCACCATATTTTTCTTTAGTTTCCATCTTCTATTAATTGTCTCACAATACTAGAGGTTACGTTACCAGCGAGTCGAATTGTCACTTCGCAAATTACAATGGGATCTGGTGGTGGATTTACCACCTCTACATCTGTCATTATTGTCAGTGACAGGTTTCTCTATGCTAGCAACAAATCTTGATCCCTTAACCTCTTAGAAAAGAACATTTTAGGTTATGGCTGGCATGGCATTAGGCTCTTTTTGGTTTTATAGTGGTCTGCTTCGTTGTCAGAACTTCGCATAAACCTATAACCAACAATAACACAACTAAGATCAAGCTGTTAACACTTATAAAAATAAAATAAAAAAGAAAAATCTTAACTTGTCAATACTTTAAGTCCTGGCAACAGTGCCAAATACTTATTTCCTTTCAATACACACGCAAGTGTACGTGGTCATAAATAATAAAGTGCATGTGAGATAATTAGGTATGTCGATCCCTCATGGACTTAGTTGCTAATTAGAATGAGCAGGTCCATCATTACGGCTAAATCTTTCATGCCAAGTTTTGGGTTAGAAAACTTTCGAGTTTGGGAGTCGAAAATTTGGGACTAGGCTAGTCTCGGTTGGTTTCAGAGTGAGGTATGGTTTAGGATAATCCGGATGAGGATTATATAATATGTCTTGTATTGAGCTAGTTTTTCAATTATCTAAGATATTAAGGAGTCCAGGAGATATTTCAGAAATGAATTCGGGTAAGTAGAACTCCCGGTATTAAGGTTGATGTGAAGGGGTTATTCCGGAACGCCAGGATTTAAGGTATGTTATAAAATGAAAACTTTTGAAGGATTTTACAAGGTTCTATCCCGTATCAACCACTATAGCGGTTGACACTGCGCTACCATACCCACTGCTATAGTGAAATAATTTTCGCTATAGCGGAAGTCAACAACGGTCAGCACTACCATAGCGATCAGTTTCGCTACGGCGGCGCTGCTATAGCGGTGTATGGACCGCTATAGCAAATGGAGTAAGGTTTTATGCTGAAACTTCCCCAAAAATGTTCAGAAACTTTCAAAAAAGTTTTGGGGAAGGGCAGATACAAAGGGAGGTGAATTTCACTGAATTTCCACCAAACTCCATCGAAAAGGTAAGGTTTTCACTCCCCTCTTTGTTATTTAGATTCTCAAACCTTAGAAACTATAATCTATGGGTTTGAGGGAAGGTTTGGGTTAACCTAAGAATATAGAATCCGGGGAAAAAGGAGATTCTAGGGGGTTGAATTCTTGGTTTATGTTGTTTATGGGTTTTTTATGCCTTAATCACCCTTACTCGCTAAATGTAATCGTAAAAATGGTAGTTTAGGATGAATTAGTGGTGGGAAAGTCTGGGAATGGGTGGAATGATTATAGTTTTGGCCTAGGGATGGGATTTTGTATAATCCTGATAATTTAGGCCATTAGACTAACGTTAGCATATTGTGTAATTACTTTTAGACCAAGAGTAAGCACAAGCTTCCGGAAATGGGAAGGCTCTGGTCCAGTAAAGTTTCCAAAAGCAATTAGAGGTATGTGATGGATAATATTTTCCAAATGCAATGTACATATATGTAACTATAACTTAATATTGTATGTGTTTCGTGCTTAGGAAAGGAAGTTGTGAATATCCAAGTGTTTAGGGTGTCAACTATATAAAATGAACTTGATTATTGCTTGTCGGTCTTACAAGGGTGTTTCTATTAATTTTAGTATTGACTATTGGTTTTTGTGTGATATTAACGGTTGACTCGAGTACCACGCCTAGTACGTAATACTAATGGTTGGCTCGAGTACCACGCCTAGTATGGGATAATAATAGTTGGCTCGAAAACCAAACCTGGTACAGGTTATATATATCAGTTGGCTCGGGTACCACGCCTAGTACGGGTTGGAATTGCATTATTAATTGTGTTTGTTGAATGGTTCCATGAGTGAACCGGGTTGAGTGTTTAATCGGTATTTGATTATATTAGTCCTTGAGAGATTGGGTTATTACTCTTAACTATGGGGTTGGTCCTGGGATGGACCGGACATTGCATGTTAACACTAGGTATTGATCTAGGGATCCGTAGTTGGTCCGAGAAACATAAAAATGGTAAAGGCTGGATTATTGATCATTGTTAACTGATTGTTGAACATGTTTTATTGTGGTTGATTAGTTAGGAGTGGGCTGAGAACCTGGAATTATATTGCTGGTTGTTGTTACGTGTTTGTGCTAACTTACTAAGTTTTGGTTTATTGTATTTATATTATTTGTTGGAGCTGGCCGATGATCTTACTAGTACACGGGGGTTGTGTACTGATTATGCACTTGTTTTATTTTTATGAGTACAGGACATCTTCCGGTGGCTCCTACACGACCTCAAATCTAGTCTCGGCGATTCCAGATTTCAAGAGTGAGCTATTTTTTCTGGGCTACCTTGTATTTATCCCGTTTAGTTGTAGCCCATTTATTTTGGGCTTAAACTCTTGTTTTATTGGGGTTGCATCCCTGTTCTAGACTTTAGTAGATATTTTGGTACGGTGACTTTTAGTTTCTAGTGGATTTTCCCAGGATCTTGTTTTACTAGTATTTTGATAGTGAATGTTAGCTTAATTTAATGGAAACTAGTTTTGAGCTGTTAGACTTTGCTCAGTGGTTGGTTGATATTGGTCTGCTCATCCGAGGGTTTTGGGTGGCTGGCACTCACGGAGGTTTGGGTCGTGACAAGGTAATTTAGGCCATTGGACTGATGTTAGCATATTGTGTAATTGTTTTTAGATCAAGAGCTAGCACAAGCTTCTGCAAACAAGAAGGCTCTGGTCCAGTAAAGTTTCCAAAAGCAATTCGAAGTAAGTGATGGTTAATGTTTGTCAAATGCAATGTACATACATGTAACTATAACTTAGTATTGTATGTGTTCCGTGCTTAGGAAAGGAAGTTGTGAATATCCAAGTGTTTTGGGTGTCAACTATGTGAAATGAACTTGATTATTGCTTTTTGCTCTTACAAGGGTGTTTCTATTCATTTTAGTATTGACTGTTGGTTTTTGTGTGATATTAACGGTTGGCTCGGGTACCACGCCTGTTACGGCTTACTAACGGTTAGCTCGGATACCATGCCTGGTATGGGATAATAATAGTTGGCTCAAGTACCATGCCTGGTACAGGTTATATATATCGGTTGGCTCGGGTACCATGCCTGGTACGGGTTTAAATTGCACTATTAATTGTGTTTGTTGAATGGTTCCATGAGTGAACTGGGTTGAGTGTTTAATCGGTATTTGATTATATTAGTCCATGAGAGATCAGATTATTACTCTTAACTATGGGGTTAGTCCTGGGATGGACCGGACATTGCATGTTAACACTAGGTATTGATCTAGGGATCCGTAGTTGGTCCGGGAAACATAAAAATGGTAAAGGCTGGATTATTGTTCATTGTTAACTGATTGTTGAACATGTTTTATTGTGGTTGATGAGATAGGAGTGGGCTGAGAACCTAGAATTATATTAATGGTTGTTGTTTCGTGTTTGTGCTACCTTACTAAGTTTTGGTTTATTGTATTTATATTATTTGTTGGAGCTGGCCGATGATCTTACCAGTACACGGGGGTTATGTACTGATTATGCACTTGTTTTATTTTTATGAGTACAGGACATCTTCCGGTGGCTCCTACACGACCTCAAATCTAGTCTCGGCGATTCCAGATTTCAAGAGTGAGCTATTTTTTCTGGGCTACCTTGTATTTATCCCGTTTAGTTGTAGCCCATTTATTTCGGGCTTAAACTCTTATTTTATTGGGGTTGCATCCCTGTTCTAGACTTTAGTAGATGTTTTGGTACAGTGACTTTTAGTTTCTAGTGGATTTTCCCAGGATCTTGTTTTACTAGTATTTTGATAGTGAATGTTAGTTTAATTTAATGGAAACTAGTTTTGAGCTGTTAGACTTTGCACAGTGGTTGGTTGATATTGGTCTTCTCATCCGAGGGTTTTGGGTGGATGCCACTCACGACGGTTTGGGTCATGACAAGGTAATTTAGGCCATTGGACTGATGTTAGCATATTGTGTAATTGTTTTTAGACCAAGAGCTAGGACAATCTTCTGCAAACAAGAAGGCTCTGGTCCAGTAATGTTTCCAAAAGCAATTCGAAGTAGGTGATGGTTAATGTTTGTCAAATGCAATGTACATACATGTAACTATAACTTAGTATTGTATGTGTTCCGTGCTTAGAAAAGGAAGTTGTGAATATCCAAGTGTTTGGGGTGTCAACTATGTGAAATGAACTTGATTATTGCTTTTTGGTCTTACAAGGGTGTTTCTATTCATTTTAGTATTGACTGTTGGTTTTTGTGTGATATTAACGGTTGGCTCGGGTACCATTCCTGGTACGGAATACTAGCGGTTCACTCGGATACCATGCCTGGTATGGGATAATAATAGTTGGCTCAAATATCATGCATGGTACAGGTTATATATATCGGTTGGCTCGGGTACCATGCCTGGTATGAGTTTAAATTGCATTATTGATTGTGTTTGTTGAATGGTTCCATGAGTGGACTGGGTTGAGTGTTTAATCGGTATTTGATTATATTGGTCCTTGAGAGGCCGGGTTGTTACTCTTAACTGTGGGGTTGGTCCTGGAGTGGACCGGGCAATGCATGTTAATACTAGGTGTTGGTCTGGGGATCCGTAGTTGGTCTGGGAAACATAAAAATTGTAAAGGATGGATTGTTGTTTATTGTTAACTGATTGTTGAACCTATTTTATTGTGGTTGATGAGTTAGGAGTGGGATGAGAACCTGGGATTATATTGCTGGTTGTTGTTACATGTTTGTGCTACCTTACTCAGTTTTGGTTAATTGTATTTATATTATTTTTTGGAGCTGGCCGATGATTCTATCGGTACATGGTGGTTGTGTACTAATTCTGCACTTGTTTTTTTTTATAAGTATAGGACATCTTTTGGCGGCTCCTACGTGACCTCAGATCTCGTTCTGGTAATTCCAGATTTCGAGGGTGAGCTTCTTCTTCCGGGCACCTTGTCTTCATCCCATTTAGTTGTAGCCCATTTATTTTGGGCTTAAACTCTTATTTTATTGCCGTTGCATCCCCGTTCTAGACTTTGGTAGATATATTGGTATGGTGACTTTCAGTTTTTAGGGGATTTCCACAGGATCTTGTTTTACTAGTATTTTGATAGTGAATGTTAGTTTAATTTAATGCAAACTAGTTTTGAGCCGTTAGACTTTACTCAGTGGTTGGTTGATATTGGTCTGCTCATCCGGGGGTTTCGGGTGGGTGACACTCATGGAAGTTTGGGTCATGACAAATATGGTATCAGAGCCTTAGGTTAATTGATCTCGTCGTACCAAAATGGGTCTAGTAGTGTCTTGCAAAATGGTACAGAGACATCTGTACTTTTCTTCGAGAGGCTATACGACTTTAGGAAACTATCTCTTCCTTCTTCCTTCGTGCTATAACTCGATTCCAATTGGTATCTTGTGATACAAATTGGTATCTAACTTTTTCACTCTTTTGTCCGCAGATGGTTAACACCAAAAATAACTGAGTGAGAGAGGCAATCCCAGAAATGATCCCGGCAGTCAGAGGGAGAGGAAGGGGTAGGGCCAGGGGCAGAGGTAGAGGTAGAGAAAGGGCAGCACCCACTGGGGGTGAAGCTCAGGAAGCTACTGGACCAAGAGAGGCAATCCCTCCCAGACCCCAGGATCACGTTGGGGAGGAAGTGGAGGTTGTTCTTGAGAAGGGCATGGAATAAGAGGAGGCGACACTGGCTGGAGGTGCAGGCCTTCCCCCTATGACGCCCGAAGCATTTCAGCAAGAGTGGACTTTTCTGAGTGGGCTGGTAGGTGCTGGAGCCACCCCAACGGGTATTGCAGACCAGGTTCCGGGCACCTAGCTAGCAGTTTTAATGGCTCCTAGGATGGATGCTGTGTCGTATACTGATGACTTCTTCTTTTCGATGCTAGGACCGGTTATGACTGGGAATGAGCATGAGATGTTGACTAGGTTTTTGAAGTTGAAACCTCCTATGTTTCAGGGTACTGAGAAAGAGGATGCTTATGAGTTTATCTTGGATTGTTATGAGAGGCTGCATAAGCTAGGAATTGTGCAAAAATATGGGGTAGAGTTCATCACGTTCCAACTTTAGGGTGATGCAAAGCAGTGGTGGAGGTCTCATGTAGAGTGTCAACCATCAGCTTTGCCTCCGCTGACTTGGGCAGAGTTTCATGCTCTTATTTTAGAGAAGTATGTGCCCCGCACTTTGAGAGACCGTAAAAAGGATGAGTTTATATCCGTTGAGCAGGGTAACATATCGGTCTCAGCCTATAAGGCCAAATTCCATGCATTGTCCCATTTTGCTACTCAGCTTTTGGGTACAGAGGTGGAGAGGATTTGACTATTTGTGAAGGGCCTGAATGCTGAGTTCCAGGTGTTGTCTGTGCATATGACTTCAGCGGGAGTAAGTTTCAACGAGGTAACGGATTATATGAAGAAGCTAGAGGGGTTAAACAGGTTGGGAAGGCTAAGGTGTTAGCCAAGAAGTCCTAGAATGACAGATATTTTCGTGGTTCATACTCCAGGGGTCACAACCAGCAGGTATATTCTGCTCGTCCTATTAAGTCAGCCTTGCCAGCTTCTACAGGTGGTCTTCTGGGAGCCAGTCAGTTCTCATCTCCTAGAGGCCAGGGGGCTTCTTATACTTCTACTAGCAGGCCTAATCTTGACTGCAGATGCTTTCATTGTGGTGATCCAGATCACCTCAAGAGGGAATTCCCTTAAAGTTTCCAAAAGCAATTCGAGGTATGTGATGGTTAATATTTTCCAAATGCAATGTACATATATGTAACTATAACTTAATATTGTATGTGTTTCGTGCTTAGGAAAGGAAGTTGTGAATATCCAAGTGTTTGGGGTGTCAACTATATAAAATGAACTTGATTATTGCTTGTCGGTCTTACAAGGGTGTTTTTATTAATTTCAGTATTGACTATTGGTTTATGTGTGATATTAACGGTTGACTCGAGTACCACGCCTAGTACATAATACTAATGGTTGGCTCGGGTACCACGCCTAGTATGGGATAATAATAGTTGGCTCGAAAACCACACCTGGTACAGGTTATATATATCAGTTGGCTCGGGTACCACGCCTAGTACGGGTTGGAATTGCATTATTGATTGTTGAATGGTTCCATGAGTGAAATGGGTTGAGTGTTTAATCAGTATTTGATTATATTAGTCCTTGAGAGATCGGGTTATTACTCTTAACTATGGGGTTAGTCCTGGGATGGACCGGACATTGCATGTTAACACTAGGTATTGATCTAGGGATCCGTAGTTGGTCCGAGAAACATAAAAATGGTAAAGGCTGGATTATTGGTCATTGTTAACTGATTGTTGAACATGATTTATTGTGGTTGATGAGTTAGGAGTGGGCTGAGAACCTGGAATTATATTGCTGGTTGTTGTTACGTGTTTTGCTACCTCACTAAGTTTTGGTTTATTGTATTTATATTATTTGTTGGAGCTGGCCGATGATCTTACCAGTACACGAGGGTTGTGTACTGATTATGCACTTGTTTTATTTTTATGAGTACAGGACATCTTCTGGTGGCTCCTACACGACATCAAATCTAGTCTCGGCGATTCCAGATTTCAAGAGTGAGCTATTTTTTCTGGGCTACCTTGTATTTATCCCGTTTAGTTGTAGACCATTTATTTCGGGCTTAAACTCTTGTTTTATTTGGGTTGCATCCCTGTTCTAGACTTTAGTAGATGTTTTAGTACGGTGACTTTTAGTTTCTAGTGGATTTTCCCAGGATCTTGTTTTACTAGTATTTTGATAGTGAATGTTAGTTTAATTTAATGGAAACTAGTTTTGAGCTGTTAGACTTTGCTCAGTGGTTGGTTGATATTGGTCTACTCATCCGAGGGATTTGGGTGGCTGCCACTCACGGCGGTTTGGGTCGTGACAAGGTAATTTAGGCCATTGGACTGATGTTAGCATATTGTGTAATTGTTTTTAGACTAAGAGCTAGCACAAGCTTCTGCAAACAAGAAGGCTCTGGTCCAGTAAAGTTTCCAAAAGCAATTCGAAGTAGGTGATGGTTAATGTTTGTCAAATGCAATGTACATACATGTAACTATAACTTAGTATTGTATGTATTCCGTGCTTCGGAAAGGAAGTTGTGAATATCCAAGTGTTTGGGGTGTCAACTATGTGAAATGAACTTGATTATTGCTTTTTGGTCTTACAAGGGTGTTTCTATTCATTTTAGTATTGATTGTTGGTTTTTGTGTGATATTAACGGTTGGCTCGGGTACCACGCCTGGTACAAAATACTAACGGTTAGCTCGGATACCATGCCTGGTATGGGATAATAATAGTTGGCTCAGGTACCATGCCTGGTACAGGTTATATATATCGGTTGGCTCGGGTACCATGCCTGGTACGGGTTTAAATTGCATTAGTGATTGTGTTTGTTGAATGGTTCCATGAGTGAACCTGGTTGAGTGTTTAATCGATATTTGATTATATTAGTCCTTGAGAGATCAAATTATTACTCTTAACTATGGGGTTGGTCCTGGGATGGACCGGACATTGCATGTTAACACTAGGTATTGATCTAGGGATCCGTAGTTGGTCCGGGAAACATAAAAATGGTAAAGGCTGGATTATTGTTCATTGTTAACTGATTGTTGAACATGTTTTATTGTGGTTAATGAGTTAGGAGTGGGCTGAGAACCTGGAATTATATTAATGGTTGTTGTTACGTGTTTGTGCTACCTTACTATGTTTTGGTTTATTGTATTTATATTATTTGTTGGAGCTGGCCGATGATCTTACTAGTACACGGGGGTTGTGTACTGATTATGCACTTGTTTTATTTTTATGAGTACAGGACATCTTCCGGTGGCTCCTACACGACCTCAAATCTAGTCTCGGCGATTCCAGATTTCAAGAGTGAGCTGCTTTTTCTAAGCTACCTTGTATTTATACCGTTTAGTTGTAGCCCATTTATTTTGGGCTTAAACTCTTATTATATTGGGGTTGCATCCCTGTTCTAGACTTTAGTAGATGTTTTGGTACGATGACTTTTAGTTTCTAGTGGATTTTCCCAAGATCTTGTTTTACTAGTATTTTGATAGTGAATGTTAGTTTAATTTAATGGAAACTAGTTTTGAGCTGTTAGACTTTGCTCAGTGGTTGGTTGATATTGGTCTGCTCATCCGAGGGTTTTGGGTGGCTGCCACTCACGGTGGTTTGGGTGGTGACAAGGTAATTTAGGCCATTGGACTGATGTTAGCATATTGTGTAATTGTTTTTAGACCAAGAGCTAGCACAAGCTTCTGCAAACAAGAAGGCTTTGGTCCAGTAAAGTTTCCAAAAGCAATTCGAAGTAGGTGATTGTTAATGTTTGTCAAATGCAATGTACATATATGTAACTATAACTTAGTATTGTATGTGTTCCGTGCTTAGAAAAGGAAGTTGTGAATATCCAAGTGTTTAGGGTGTCAACTATGTGAAATGAACTTGGTTATTGCTTTTTGGTCTTACAAGGGTGTTTCTATTCATTTTAGTATTGACTGTTGGTTTTTGTGTGATATTATGGTTGGCTCGGGTACCACGCCTGGTACAGAATACTAACGGTTAGCTTGGATACAATGCCTGGTATGGGATAATAATAGTTGGCTCAGGTACCATGCCTGGTACAGGTTATATATATATCGGTTGGCTCGGGTACCATGCCTGGTACAGGTTTAAATTGCATTATTGATTGTGTTTGTTGAATAGTTCCATGAGTGGACCAGGTTGAGTGTTTAATCGGTATTTGATTATATTGGTCCTTGAGAGGCCGGGTTGTTACTCTTAACTGTGGGGTTGGTCCTGGAGTGGACCGGGCAATGCATGTTAATACTAGGTGTTGGTCTGGGGATCCGTAGTTGGTCTGGGAAACATAAAAATTGTAAAGGATGGATTGTTGTTTATTGTTAACTGATTGTTGAACCTATTTTATTGTGGTTGATGAGTTAGGAGTGGGATGAGAACCTGGGATTATATTGCTGGTTGTTGTTACATGTTTGTGCTACCTTACTCAGTTTTGGTTAATTGTATTTATATTATTTTTTGGAGCTGGCTGATGATTCTATCAGTACATGGTGGTTGTGTACTAATTCTGCACTTGTTTTCTTTTTATAAGTATAGGACATCTTTGGCGGCTCCTACGTGACCTCAGATCTCGTTCTGGTAATTCTAGATTTCGAGGGTGAGCTTCTTCTTCCGGGCACCTTGTCTTCATCCCGTTTAGTTGTAGCCCATTTATTTTGGGCTTAAACTCTTATTTTATTGCGGTTGCATCCCCGTACTAGACTTGTGTAGATGTTTTGGTATGGTGACTTTCAGTTTTTAGGGGATTTCCACAGGATCTTGTTTTACTAGTATTTTGATAGTGAATGTTAGTTTAATTTAATGCAAACTGGTTTTGAGCCGTTAGACTTTACTCAGTGGTTGGTTGATATTAGTCTGCTCATCCGGGGGTTTCGGGTGGGTGACACTCATGGCAGTTTGGGTCATGACAAATATGGTATCAGAGCCTTAGGTTCATTGATCTCGTCGTACCAAAATGGGTCTAGTAGTGTCTTGCAAAATGGTACAGAGACATCTGTACTTTTCTTCGAGAGGCTATACGACTTTAGGAAACTATCTCTTCCTTCTTCCTTCGTGCTATAACTCGATTCCAATTGGTATCTTGTGATACAAATTGGTATCTAACTTTTTCACTCTTTTGTCCGTAGATGGTTAACACCAAAAATAATTGAGTGAGAGCGGCAATCCCAGAAATGATCCCAGCGGTCAGAGGGAGAGGAAGGGGCAGGGCCAGGGGCAGAGGTAGAGGTAGAGAAAGGGCAGCACCCACTGAGGGTGAAGCTCAGGCAGCTACTGGACCAAGAGAGGCAATCCCTCCCACACCCCAGGATCACGTTGGGGAGGAAGTGGAGGTTGTTCTTGAGAAGGGCATGGAATAAGAGGAGGCGACACTGGCTGGAGGTGCAGGCCTTCCCCCTATGATGCCCGAAGCATTTCAGCAAGAGTGGACTTTTCTGAGTGGGCTGGTAGGTGCTGGAGCCACCCCAACGGGTATTGCAGACCAGGTTATGGGCACCTAGCTAGCAGTTTTAACGGCTCCTAGGATGGATGCCGCTTCGGATACTGATGACTTCTTCTTTCCGATGCTAGGACCGGTTATGACTGGGAATGAGCATGAGATGTTGACTAGGTTTTTGAAGTTGAAACCTCCTATGAGAGGATGCTTATGAGTTTATCTTGGATTGTTATGAGAGGCTGCATAAGCTAGGAATTGTGCAAAAATATGGGGTAGAGTTCATCACTTTCCAACTTTAGGGTGATGCAAAGCAGTGGTGGAGGTCTCATGTAGAGTTTCGACCATCAGCTTTGCCTCCGCTGACTTGGGCAGAGTTTCATGCTCTCATTTTAGAGAAGTATGTGCCCCGCACTTTGAGAGACCGTAAAAAGGATGAGTTTATATCCGTTGAGCAGGGTAACATATCGGTCTCAGCCTATAAGGCCAAATTCCATGCATTGTCCCATTTTGCTACTCAGCTTTTGGGTACAGAGGAGGAGAGGATTTTTCTATTTGTGAAGGGCCTGAATGCTGAGTTCCAGGTGTTGTCTGTGCATATGACTTAAGCGGGAGTAAGTTTCAACGAGGTAACGGATTATGTGAAGAAGCTAGAGGGGTTAAACAGGTTGGGAAGGCTAAGGTGTTAGCCAAGAAGTCCTAGAATGACAGAAATTTTAGTGGTTCATACTCCAGGGGTCACAACCAGCAGGTATACTCTGCTCGTCCTATTCAGTCAGCCTTGCCAGCTTCTACAGGTGGTCTTCTGGGAGCCAGTCAGTTCTCATCTCCTAGAGGCCAGGGGGCTTCTTATACTTCTACTAGCAGGCCTAATCTTGACTGCGGATGCTTTCATTGTGGTGATCCAGATCACCTCAAGAGGGAGTTCCCTCACAGGAAGGCAGGTAATCAAACTTAGCAGCAGTCTAAGGCGGTGGTTCCAGCAGCTAGAGGTGGTTATGCTAGGGGTCGTCCACAGAGTGAACGAGGTAACTTTCAGGGAAACTGGGGAGATAGAGGGAATGGAAGCACGGGCAGGGGTGTGGTGCAGCCAGCCAGGAAAGTTTCTCGAATTGATGATGGTCCCATTGTTATGCTTTTCTCGAATTCATTCGTCATTGTGTTTATAGATGACATCCTGATTTACTCCAAGAGTATGGAGGAGCATGCTGAGTATCTTCGCATTATTTTGGACATCTTAAAGCACCAAAAATTATATGCCAAGTTTTCCAAGTGTTAATTTTGGTTGACTTCAGTCGCTTTATTAGGGAATATGGTGTCAAAAAAGGGGGTGCTGATGGATCCCCAAAAGATTGAGGCAACTAAGAGTTGGGTCCGGCCTAGCTCTGTGACTGAGGTTAGGAGTTTGGTGGGGATTGCAAGCTACTATTGCAGGTTTGTCAAGGATTTTATATCTATTGCTACTCACTTGACAAGGTTGACTCAAAAGGAGGTACCGTTTGTGTAGTCCGACAAGTATGAGGAGAGCTTCCAAAAGCTCAAGACACTTCTTACTACAGCTCCCATTCTTTCATTGCCGGTTGAAGGTAAGGATTTCATTGTGTATTGTCATACTTCACATTGGGGTTTGGGTGATGTGTTAATGCAGGACAAGAATGTTATAGCGTATGCTTCAAGGCAGTTGAATCCTCATGAGAAGAATTACCCAACTCACGACTTGGAGTTAGCAGCGGTGGTCTTTGCACTTATGATTTGGAGGCACTACCTCTATGGTGTCAAGTGTCAAGTGTTCATGGACCATCGCAGCCTACATCATATTTTTACTCAGAAGGACTTGAATCTGAGGCAGAGAAGGTGGATGGAGTTGTTAAAACATTATGATGTGACCATCCAGTATAATCAGGGCAAGTCTAATATGGTGGCAGACGCGTTGAGCCGAAAGATGGTTAGCATAGGCAGTTTGGCTTGTTTGGGGGTGTCCAAACGACCACTGGCTAAGGAGATTTGGGCTGTAGAATCTAATTTTATGCAATTGGGAATCTCATAACAGGGTGGGGTATTGGCCAGTATTGAGGTCAAATCCACATTCATAGAAGAAATAAAGGCCAAGCAATTTAAGGATGCACAGTTGAACAAGCTTCAGAGCAAGGTAGTATCCGAAGAATCTAGGGATCCCACGTTGGGCACTGATAGGGTGATGAGATTCAGGGGGAAGATTTGTATTCCTCAGATTGATGACATAATTCAGAATGTGTTGGCAGAGGCTCATGGTTTGCAGTATTCAATTCATCCGGGCGTAACCAAAATGTACAGGGACTTGAGGAAACTTTATTGGTGGCATGGGATTAAAAGGGACATAGTAGATTATGTGTCTAAGTGTAAGAACTGTCAGCAGGTCAAGTATGAGCACCAAAGGCCTGCAGGATTGCTTCATAGAATGTCCATTCCCGAGTGGAAGTGGGAAAGGATAGCCATGGATTTCGTGGTGGGTTTTTCTAAGACCTTGGGAAAGTATGACTCAATTTGTGTCATTATGGACAGGCTGACCAAGTCAGCTCATTTAATTTCGATTAGGGTGGATAATAATTCACAGCAGTTGGCTAAGATCTATGTTAAGGAGATTGTGAGACTACACGGGGTGCCACTCTCAATCATTTCAGACAGGGGTACTCAGTTTACCTCCAAGTTCTAGGGTAAGTTGCACGAAGAGTTGGGCACTCAACTCACTTACAGCACGATATTTCATCCTCAGACAGACGGTCAGTCAGAGAGGACAATCTAGGTATTGGAGGACATGCTAAGAGCATGTGTGATCGACTTTAGGGGTCATTGGGACTAGTTTCTACCATTGTGTGTGTTCTCATACAATAACAGCTACCACTCCAATATCGACATGACACTATTTGAGGCACTGTACATGAGGGGATGTAGATCACATATAGGTTGGTTTGAGGCAGGCAATGTGAAACCCTTGGGCGTGGACTTGGTAAGGGAAGATCAGAAAAAGGTAAGGGAAATTCAAACCAAGGTTTTAGCAGCCCAAAGCAGGCAGAAAGAGTCCACAGATCGCAAGGTAAGAGACATGAATTTTCAGGTTAGTGAGCAGGTGTTATTGAAAGTGTCACCAATGAAGGGGGTTATGTGATTCGATAAGAGGGGCACGCTCAGCCCTCGGTATATTGGTCCATTCAAGGTTCTCGAGGTTGTAGGGCCAGTGGCTTACAGGTTAGCACTGCTGCCCAGTTTATCTGGAGTTCATCCAGTCTTCCATGTATTCATGTTGAGGTGATACCATGGTGATGGGGAATACATCATTTAGCAGGATTCGATTTTGCTAGACAAGGATCTGCGATATGAAGAGGAACCGGTTGTGATTCTTAATCGGGATGTCCAAAAGTTGAGGACAAAGGAGATCAAATCTGTGAAAGTTCAATGGAAGCATCGTTCGGTTGAGGAAGACACTTGGAAAACTGAGAAGGGCATGCGGGACAAGTACCCTCAGTTGTTTGAGGATTCAGGTACTACACTTTCCTTCTTTTACTTCGTATTTTTGGGTTTGATGATTTGAGGATGAGCGATGGGTAAATTGGTATCTATTTTAATAATTGGGTCCGTCATTACGAGTAAACCTTTCGTGCCAAGTTTTGGGTCAGAAAACTTCTGGGTTTGGGAGTTGAAAATTTTGGGCTAGGCTAGTCTCGGTTGGTTTCGGAGAGAAGTATGGTCTAGAGCAATTGGGGTGAGGATTGGGTAACGTGTCTTGTGTTGAGCTAGTTTTTCCATTATCTAAGACGTTAAGGAGTCCGGGGGACTTTTCAAAAATGAATTCGAGTAAGTAGAACTCACGGTATTAAGGTTGACGTGAAGGGGTTATTCCAGAATGTCAGGGTTTAAGGCGTGTTGTAAAATGTACACTTTTGGGGGATTTTCTGAGGTTCTGTCCCATGTCAACTGCTATAGCGGTTGACACAGTTCTACTCGGCCACTGCTATAGCGAAATAATTTCCGCTATAGCGGAAGTCAACAATGATCAGCACCGTCATAGCAGTCGGTTCTGCTATGGCGGCACTGCTATAGTGGTGTACGGACCGCTATAGCAGACTGAGTTGGGTTTTATGTTTATACTTCTCCAAAAATATTCAGAAACTTTTAAGAACATTTTGGGGAAGGGAAGAGACGAAGAGAGGCGAATTTCAGTGAATTTCCACCAAACTCCATTGAAAAGGTAAATTTTTTGCTCCCCTCTTTGTTATTTTGATTTTCGAACCTTAGAAACTATAATCTATGGGTTTGGGGGGAGGTTTCGGTTAACCTAAGAATATGAAATTCGGAGAAAAAGGGGATTCTAGGGGGTTGAATTCTTAGTTTATGTTGTTTATGGGTTTTTCATGCCTTAATCACCCTTATTCGCTAAATGTAACCGTAAAAATGATAGTTTAGGATGAATTCGTGGTGCGAAAGCCGGAGAATGGGTAGAATGATTATAGTTTTGGCCTGGGATTGGGATTTTGTATAATCAGGGTAATTTAGGTCATTGAACTGATGTTAGCATATTGTGTAATTGTTTTTAGACCAAGAGCAAACACAAGCATTCGGAAATGGGAAAGCTCCGGTCTAGTAAAATTTCTAAAAGAAATTTGAGGTAGGTGATGATCAATGTTTGCCAAATGCAATGTACATACATGTAACTATAACTTAGTATTGTATGTGTTCCGTGCTTAGGAAAGGAAGTTGTGAATATCCAAGTGTTTGGGGTGTCAACTATGTGAAATGAAATTGATTATTGCTTGTTGATCTTACAAGGGTGTTTCTATTCATTTTAGTATTGACTGTTGGTTTTTTTGTGATATTAACGGTTGACTCGGGTACCACACTGGTACGGGATACTAACTGTAACACCCCGGGTATTTTGAGGTGTCCTTCGTCCTGTGTCGAATACTTACGTGCCTAAATTTCAAAAATTTACTAATATCATGCGTGTTTAAAAATATTTGATATAAATTAGAATTTTATAAACAATTATAATTTTATTGTCTTCTTAAAATATTTTAAATACTTACGAAAAAATTCCTTAGTTACGATATATTTATATATGTAATTATATTATAAGAGTTTTATAATTTATTAATATTTTAATAGAAATATTAAGTTTTGCAATGTAGAGAAATTATTATGATTAGACCATCCTTTATCAAAAGGAATCTCCACCGTTTTGTGTACATGTTTGGCAATTACAGGTGTTGTATATATGTGATAGTGAAGTAATGTTAAATGATGAGCTTTTATATATATCCTAATAACTTTCTTTAGGATGAAGTAACTTGTCTCCTTTTTAAAGTTTCAAATAATTTTTATCTATCCACCCTACACCTAATCAAATCCCCCACCGCCCCACTACTATATACGTGTATATGTATGTCTCAGACTTGAAAAACTTTTATATCCGATAGCAAATGGTGCATCTATTCTAATTTCAGTAGCTTCTTGCTCTACCTCTATAAATATCTATACATATATACACATATATCTTAAAGAAACAATAAGGTGTGACCTCTTTTTCCACGATAAACCCCGTTGATGTTTCGCTAGTTCCGGCATGTGTTGTCGTTGTGAGCGGACAACAGGGTTTTGGGTATGGTGATGGAACGTGGCAGTAACTTCGTGCCTATATTGGCAAGTAGAGAGGCATGTGCAGGCAGAACAACGTGAGAGCTAGTAAAAGGTATGTAAAGGCTTCTCCGTTCTTTTCTTGGCATGATTTCTTAATTTTAGCGGTTATAAATTTATCGTGATTTTGAGTTACTAATTGTAGCGCTTTAGAATTATTATGGTGTTGTATTCCCCTTATACCATTATTCCTTGTCATGAACTCGTATTCGATAGTATTGGCTCCGTGTCGTGTGGGGAAGTAGTTATTACTTATGTAATCTTGTTGATGGGCTGACTTGGGGCAAGTATACCTCCCAATATATAAAGATCTAGAAGGCCTATTATATATCAAATTAAAGGTTTTTGAGTCTAGTTTATAGAAAATCAAACCGTTAATCCATACGACATCAGATTAAAAAGTTATGACCGTTTTACCACAGTTTGTCCAGGCAAAATTGGGTAGGGCCAAAATTATCATAAAATTATGTTTTGACTTGGTTTGGATATAGTAACGGTGGTGGGTCCTTCTAAGAACTTGTTTAGTTTTGAATTTTGAAGCTTTTATCAGTCTAATCTTCCTTCTATGAACCTCTCTCATAATTTCACGTTCTAGAATCATTTTTATAGAAATTAGAGCAATAAAGCGGTGTTTTGGATACCATGGTTTCAGGCAACCCTTTTTCTCATCAAATTTGGTCATTATTGTTGTATATTTATGGTATTAAAGTATTGGAGGGACTGGTGGGTTGGTGCTCTTCTTCTCGGAGTCGCGTACGACAGTTGTCGGATTGAACAACGTGAAATACACCTTGTTAGATTGTCTCGGGAGCTCACCGCTTTTGTGAGGCATTGATATCTAGTTGTTGTTATTATTAACGGTGGGTCTAGCAAAAATTGTGATGTCGATTGTTGAGTTAAAATGGGCTGATCATAATAACGACTTTAACGCCTTACTGATTGACTGTGGTTCGTTCCTGCAGTCTTGTTGATTTTCGTAGATGTTGCATTACGATAAGTTGATCGAGCTTTCATAGAAACACCTTTGAGATTCAATTGAAGGTTTGTTAAGTCCATCCTTCTTCTTGGCATATTCCTTTATAGTTCATAGTATGTTAAGGCTAAGCTTCGTCCTTCCTTTGAGCACGAGTTTTAGAAAACTCCTAAATCGTCAAATGCTATAGTTTACCATTCTATTGCTAGAAAGACCTTCTGTGAGAGGCATTGGGATCTCAGCTAAAGTATTTTCGTGATTTAATTATGTTGATATTTTATTCATTCGGTTATATAGGGTATTTGACATTTATATGTCATTTTGTCGACTTCCTTGAATATACGTTTATACGTATGTTCTTATTTTTCTTTGGGTGAAGTGACTTAAAATAATTATGAAGGATTATTAAGAATCTGCAACCAATTCTCCTTCCTCGCTAAAGTATTTTTCGGTGTCGATTTTTGAAACTCTCAAATGTAACTCCTATGTTTGAACTACCAAAGGACTAGGTATTTGAAATACTTTCTTTTACAAACTATTAGGAAAACATATATAGAAACTAGGTAAAACACCTTAAGATCTTTATGAACATCCGTAGGCTTAAGTTAACTTTCTAGAGTCAAGTTAAGTTTCAAGTCTATTCTAAAAACATATGAGGTTCTACGAGGCATTTACATATTATACGAAAGTGATTACTAGATTATGAGAATAAAGATTACCACCGGGACAAGATTGGCAACATGATTAGGATGACATTCCTGCAGTACAAGTTCATAACATGACATGCTATGCATTCAACCGGTCTATAATCGAGATGTATGGAGCCTATTGTCTATATTTGTACGTATGAGACAGAGATGGCCACGAGTTGGCAGATATGATGTCGGTTAGCTACTGGAAGACACCACCATTGCTAGTACTTGGTTGGGTATGACATGCATTTGCATCTATATATATATATATGTATTCACGACATATGATTACGCAAGCATACCATGCATATTTGATTTCTATTAGGTTAGATGTCGGCCATGGAGGCTATCAGAGTCTCAGTTTCAGGTGGTATTTCTATTACCCTTTTTACAACAGCTATTTATGATTCTACTTTTCGCCTTACATATCAATACATTTTTATTTGTACTGACGTCTCGTTGCTAGGGACGCTGCATTTTTATTTCGTGCGTGCAGGTCCATGTGGGGATTCTGATCAACCCCTTTAATAGGATTCGGGATTCAGCGGTGAGTTGGTAAGTTCCACCTCTTCCTCGAGCTTTTATATAATATTTATTTTTGTTATACAGTTTGAGTTTAGTCGGGGCCTTATCCCGACCAGTGCCTATGGAACTCTTAGAGGCTATTGTGGACACAATATTCTGGGTTTTTTTCTGTAACTTTCAGTTTCTATCCCCATAGGTTTGGCATGTATGTATATGTATGTATGTCTTCAGTTGCGGCCTCGTCGGCTAGTCAGTACTTTATTATTTTTGGCTTGTCTACCTTCGTCTATATGACTTGTTATTATTCAGGTTATGACCTTAACGGTTCAAGCTTAATATTTCAGATGTTATGCCTCCCGACCTTTTAGGCCCATAATTGATTCCCATAGCATGTTTCAGTGGCTAACTCGATCGAATAAGGTATCAAGTGCCAGTCGCACCTCCCCCTAGTTTGGGGCGTGACACTAACGGTTGGCTCGGGTACCACGCCTGGTACGGGATAATAATGGTTGGCTCAGATACTATACCAGGTACAGGTTATATATATCAGTTGGCTTGGGTACCATGTATAGTACAGGTTTGAATTGCATTATTGATTGTGTTTGTTGAATGGTTCCATGAGTGGATCGGATTGAGTGTTTAATCATTATTTGATCATATTGGTCCTTGAGAGGCTGAGTTATTACTCTTAACTGTGGGGTTGGTCCTGGGGTAGATCGGGCATTGCATGTTAACACTAGGTGTTGGTCTAGGGATTCGTAGTTGGTCCAGAAAACATAAAAATTGTAAAGGATGGATTATTATTCATTGTTAACTCATTGTTGAACCTGTTTTATTGTGGTTGATTAGTTAGGAGTGGGCTGAGAACCTGGAATTATATTGTTGGTTGTTGTTACGTGTTTGTGCTACCTACTCAGTTTTGATTTATTGTATTTATATTGTTTGTTGGAGCTGATCGATAATTCTACCAGTACATGGTGGTTGTGTACTGATTCTGCACTTGTTTTCTTTTAATGAGTATAGGATATCTTCCGGCAGCTCCTACATGACCTCAGATCTAGTCTCGGAGATTCCAAATTTCAAGGGTGAGCTGCTTCTTCCAGGCTACCTTGTCTTCATCCGTTTAGTTGTAGTCCATTTGTTTTGGGCTTAAACTCTTATTTTATTGGGGTTGTATCCCCGTTCTAGATTTTGGTAGATGTCTTGGTACGATGACTTTCACTTTCTAGGAAATTTTCGCAGGATCTTGTTTTACTAGTATTTTGATAATGAATGTTCATTTAATTTAATGCAAACTGGTTTTGAACTATTAGATTTTACTCAGTGGATGGTTAATATTGATCCGCTCATCCGGGGGTTTCGAGTGGGTGTTCGTCACAGCCGTTTGAATTGTGATACTAATAAGTTTGTGATATAGCTATTATATTTGTGAGAACAAGTGTTGTCTGATTTAAGAAGTGATTATTTGATTGAGCTAATTATTCTACTATACAATAAAAGTTAATATAAGTAAGATTTTGAAAATTGTTCACATAGTTATTAAGACCTAGAGTTATGGCGCTTGCGTAATTTCATCATATTTAGTGTATATATGTTAAACTTGATTAAGATATCTATCAAATTATTGAATCACGACGTTAATATTATGATCATGGTCTCTCGATCCTCTAATCATCGATTATCCTTCTAACTATATCGTTGAGCAGGGATAGCCAAACTAATCGGAATGCATTTATACATCATCATGCATATGATCCAAGTAGGAAAAATTAGGTACGTTTTTGTCCTAGACGCAAATCCATCAGTAGATGCATCCTACTCCCCTTAATCCAAGTTCTATTTCTAATCTCTATATCTTGAGTTCCTCTAGAAATTATCAATTTATCCTATTGGTTGTGAAGGAATAGAATAGTAATAAAAAGATTAAGAGAATAATATATAATGGTAGATTTCACAATAACAATCTATATATAAATTATGATATTCATACTATGGCCACAACCTCAGATGGAGGGCTTTTAGCCACTCATAATTCTATTACAAAGCTAGAATTAAAGTATAAACGATAAATAATATTAAGTGAAGAGTTTGAGAAGTTACCCTATGAGAGTTAAGACTTTGATCTAGCTTTGTGATCTTAGAATCTTCCTCTTCTACTAAAATTGGCCTAGGAGGAATGAGCTAATTATTCTACTACACAATAAAAGTTAATATAAGTAAGATTTTGAAAATTGTTCACATAGTTATTAAGACCTAGAGTTATGGCGCTTGCGTAATTTCATCATATTTAGTGTATATATGTTAAACTTGATTAAGATATCTATCAAATTATTGAATCACGACGTTAATATTATGATCATGGTCTCTCGATCCTCTAATCATCGATTATCCTTCTAACTATATCGTTGAGCAGGGATAGCCAAACTAATCGGAATGCATTTATACATCATCATGCATATGATCCAAGTAGGAAAAATTAGGTACGTTTTTGTCCTAGACGCAAATCCATCAGTAGATGCATCCTACTCCCCTTAATCCAAGTTCTATTTCTAATCTCTATATCTTGAGTTCCTCTAGAAATTATCAATTTATCCTATTGGTTGTGAAGGAATAGAATAGTAATAAAAAGATTAAGAGAATAATATATAATGGTAGATTTCACAATAACAATCTATATATAAATTATGATATTCATACTATGGCCACAACCTCAGATGGAGGGCTTTTAGCCACTCATAATTCTATTACAAAGCTAGAATTAAAGTATAAACGATAAATAATATTAAGTGAAGAGTTTGAGAAGTTACCCTATGAGAGTTAAGACTTTGATCTAGCTTTGTGATCTTAGAATCTTCCTCTTCTACTAAAATTGGCCTAGGAGGAATTTTTATAATATTTAAAAACACCTAGATGGGCTCTCCAAATCGAACTTAGAAGAAGAAAAATTCCCCTTGCTTTTGCTGGCTCGAGGCGCGAGCTGATGTTGCTCGCCCTGGAATTTTTCTTGCAGGGTGTAAATTTTAGAGGGGGTGAAAATCAATCCCCCCCCCTCTTCCTGCCTTGTAACTAGCTCTGTAACCCTCTGATTTTGCCTCCTTTCTTCGTGAAATTTGGCTATTTATGCTTCACTTTAGTCCCCTTTTGTACTTTTCATTTAAATTGCACAAATCACCTTACATAGGTGATAAATAATGAAATTAAGCATAAATCACTAGTATTAAGCTAAATTATTAGCAAAAAATGCATAAATATAGATAAAAATAGTGAAAAGGAGTGTATATTATCTCCATATCACCCTCCAGGGAAGGTATGTAGGTTCTAAAATCTTTGTACAACTTGAAACAAGCGCCACGGTGATGGTTTACAAAATTTTCAAATGCTTTTACTAAGTATGATTTTAAATAATTGTACTCAGAATATTTTCTCTTTACCTTGCTCTGGGATAAAGTGTGAACTAATGCATTGATTTATGTAGACAACTTGATTATCTTCAAAAATGAGTATAGTTTCGTTGAATGGTTTAAATACTATCTTCACCAGTGTTTTCACCTGATGTATTTGAGTATTTAAAGTATTTTCAGGCGTTGAGGTTGACAGGGGCCTACCAAAATAATTTTGTGTCAATGAAAGTATGCCTTGAATATGGTCTCTGTGACCGTAATACTGGGAGCTAAACCAATCGGCACACCCTTGGGACAGAATCATCGGTTGACATTGTCTGATGGCTCAGACCTTTTGGAACCAGAGTATTACCATCGATTGGTTGATCGCCATATCTATCTATATTTCATCTGATCAGAGTTATCATACTATGTGCACACATAATCTCAGTTAGTACAACAGTTGGAGAAGAGGCATTGGGATGTGGCTCTAAGGGTAGTGCGTTACTTGAAGAAGGATTCACGACAAAGAATATTAATGCAAAGGGATTGTGAACTCCGATTGTATGAATGGTGTAACTCGGATCGAGCGGGTTACCTACTAACCCAAAGATAGTTTATCGGTGGTTTATTACACTTGAAAATTTATTCATGCCATGAAAGATTAAAAAGCAATTCATAGTCTCTCACAGCAAAAATAAAATATTGATCGATGACTATGACCATTTATGAATTGAAATGGTTGAAAGGATCTTGAACAGTTTGAGTATGGGCCATGAATACCCAATTAATGTGCATTGTCCATGAATACCCAATTAATGTGCATTGTGACAATCAAGAGGCGCTATATATTGCCATAGAATCTGGTGATTCATAAACAAAATATAAATATGAAAAATTCACTTGAATAACAATTCATATAAACTTTAAACTCAAAATAGTTGTACTTTATTTTGATAACCTTATTATAGCCAACTTACACAAGTTATTTATTTTTATTAGTCATATTAATAATTTGAGTAATTGTAGGATTTTGATTCTAATCCTACAATTTTATATGGATAAGAATATCTTTTAGGTGCTTCATACAGACACATTAAATATTTGATATATAATCATCGTATAATTAATGTATAATTATTTTTTTAATTAATAATATTTAGGTTCATAGTTAATGTATAATTATTAAATATTTGATGTATAATCATTATATAATTAATGTATAACTATTTTTTTTCGTTATATAATATTTATACACAAGCTATATATTAATTATACACCCATTATAAAAGATAGATATTGAATTATAATATTTTAGTCATGGATAAAAGATATTTTCGTACAACTATAAAAAGTTCATAAATATAATATGGCAACACTATTTTATACCTATTTTTAGAAAACTAATTTTTAGTGCTACAAAAAATTACAAACACTTTGGGCTTGGCTATATAAAAAAATTCCAATAAATATATTGAAGTGGATTGTCACTATGTCTGAGATGAGTTGTTGGTTGATCGTATATCAAGCAATATTTTTACGAATGAACAGTTAGTTGATATTTTATAAAGACGTTGAAAAAGTCACTGTACGACCATCTACTTGAAAAGTTGGCATTCAGGATCCTCATGCTCCAACATGAGGGGGAGGTAATAAATAAATATGGTAAATTATAATTATGGTAGTTACGAATTGTAATCTAATCAAGGGAATACATTATTGTAATCTAATCAAGGGAATACATTATTGTAATCCTATTCAGACAAGGTAGCCTAGGGTGGCTATTGGTTGTATAAAATGAGGTAAAATTGTGAATATTGAATAATAAAAAGGAACAAAAAATTTCTCCAAAAAGTTGATTTCTTGTTCTTCATTTTCGCTAATCCATAATCATCCCCTTAAACTTGTCAGAATATTTCACTTAAACACTTGGACTAAGTCATATTTCAATTGAACACTTCAACTCTTAATAAACTCTTCTAATTACACACTTTCACTTTAAATTTTTTTAAAAAGTTTGTGTGTGTTCTTATTCGTCTATTAGGTAGTTAAGTTAACTATGTAATATATGTCATTTCCTTTTATTTTACGCATTTACTTCACCAAATCCTAAAACCTCATCTATTCAAAAGTAAATATCTCTTATATTGTGGAGTGTGAATATTTCAGTAACTCCAATAAAAATTATCAAAGACTTTTTTAGAGTTCTTAAAGTGGATGATACAAGTGGAAGATATCTTTTAGAATTTATTTTAGATGAAATAAAATGTATTGGACTTAATATTGATAATTTAAAAGGACAAGGTTGGGGAGGTTGGGGGGGGGGGGCTTTTGAGAGTCGTAGAGATTTTAGATATTGCAAAATGCATACATTATGCGGAGGTTAAAGGGACTACTAATAATATGAGAAGGGGAAGAGAGATTGGACTAGACGAGATCCTGGTGGAGTTTTGGAAGCACATAGGTAAGGAAGGTATGGAGTGGCTCACTCACTGTTTAATATTTTTTTTGGACTGTTGAAATGCCAGAATAAGGAGGTGGAGCACAATGTGATCATTGTACAAAATCAAGGGTGATATTTAGTATTGCAATAACTATTGGGGTATATCAAGCTACTAAGCCATACTATGAAAGTTTCGTAAAGGATAGTCGAAAAAAGGATGAGAAAGAGGAAGGGTGTGTCTATATCTCAAAATCAATTTGGATTCATGCTGGAACGGTAAACTATAGAAGACATTCATATGGTAAGGAGGGTGTTTGTGCAGTATAAAGACATGAGAGAGACTTACGCATGATTTTAATCAACCTAGAAAAGGTGTACGATAAAGTTCCTAGGGAAGTCCTTTAGACATATTTAGAGGATGAAGGTGTACCAGTGTCTTACATTAAGGCAATTAAGGACATATATGATAAAGCCAAAATCCAATTTAGAACAGTGAGAAGTGACTCAGAACACTTTTGATTATGATGGGGTTGCACCAGGGATCTGTTGGGCTATAGCCCATGTTCCAGCCAAAGGCCCATGGCCTAATCCTATTATCTTTTGATTTCCAATCCTATTTGGAATAGGAGTTGGATGTGTATTCCTATTTGGAGTTGGATTACTAATCCTACTTGGAGTTGGTTTTGGCTTATGAAAAAGAAGCACAACTCATGATCTATAAATAGGACTATTTGAGAGAATTATTCAAGAGCTCATTGGTAGTTGTCTTTGAAAGACAATAGCACATAAGAGAGGTTTTTGAGAGAACTTTCACCAAGAGAGAAGAGAGAAGAAAAGGGAGAATTTCGCTGCAGTTTTTGCTCTCCGACCAGCTACCTTAAAATTGTATTTGTCAGTTCGTTCACCGTTGGATCTAGCTGAAATTTTGACTGAGTATTCCTAACATCTTGGTGTTTGATTTGAACGGTAAAGATCAGATTTAGTGGTCCTCAGTATCCCATTTTGAGTTCCGAACAAAAGTTCTATTTCGGGTGATTTCACCTTGATTTAGTTTATTGGTATAGCTATTATTTCTACGTGTTTGGCACTTGTTGTGTAGCCATTATTGGAGAATATTTGTAGCCCCCTTATTATTATAGTGTATATATTTGGGACTTTGTGATCCCGTGGTTGTTACCTTCGATTTGAAGGGTTTTTCCACGTTAAATTTGGTGTTCTTTACTTTCTCTATTTTTGGGTTTGTCGATTTCCGTCACAACAAGTGGTATCAGAGCCTTGGTTAGATATCAAGAATTTTTTATGGAGGTGAATATGAGCAAGATGGTATGTTTAAACGGGAGTAATTACATTATATGGAAAAGCAGGATGAAAGATCTACTCTTTGTGAAGAAGATGCATCTTCTCGATTTCACTGCTCATAAACCCGAGTCTACGACTGATGAGAATTGGGATTTTGAGTACCAACAAGTATGTGGATATATTAGACAATGGGTTGAATACAATGTCCGCAATCACATTATGAATGAGACACATGCTAGAACATTGTGGAAAAAGTTGGAGACACTTTACGCTTTAAAAACTGGCAATAACAAGTTGTTCCTACTAAAGCAATTGATGACTTTTAAATACAAGGAGAGCAGTCCTATTCTTGATCATATCAATGATTTTCAAGGTGTCCTTGATCAGCTGTCTGCAATGAGTGTCAATTTTGATGATGAAATACAAGGACTTTGGCTTCTTAATACTCTACCAGATTCTTGGAAAACTCTTCGTATTTCTTTAACAAATTAAGCTCCTGGTGGCAAGGTGACTATGGAATATGCCAAGAGTGGTGTGTTGAATAAAGAATTAAGGAGAAAATCTCAAGGCTCATCCTCACATTCAGATGTTCTGTTTACAGAAGACCGGGGGAGAGATAAAATAAGAAATTTGAGAAATAGAGGTAAAAGCAGAAGTAAGTCAAGGTCGGGGTATCAGAATATTTCATGCCATCATTGTGGAAAGAAAAGACATATTAAGAGGTTCTGCAATAAGTTGAAGCAAGAAATTAGAGAAGGAAAGAAAGAAGAAAATAACGGAAACAATATTGTAGCTGTTGTCCGAGAAGACCTTCTCTTTGCTTCTGATAAAAATGTCATCAATTTTGTATCCCAAGATACAAGTTGGATAGTAGATTCTGGAGCTACATCTCATGTCACACCTAGGAAATACTTCTTTTCATCTTATACTCTTATTAGCTGTGGAGTGTTAAAGATGGGCAATGCTGGTGAAGTTAAGGTGTTTGGTGTTGGCACAATTTGTTTGAAGACTAATATTGGTACAACGTTAGTTCTTCAAAATATGAAGCATGCTCCAGACATTCCTTTAAATTTGATCTCTGTAGGATAACTGGATAATGATGGCTATCATAATGACTAATTTAATGGCCAATGAAAGCTCACCAAAGGGTCATTAGTTGTGGCTCGAGGAAGAAAGAATTCTGATTTATATGTGACACAAGGTTCTATCCTTAGTGACTCTATAAATCTAGTACAAAGTGACGCTTCATCAGAATTGTGGCACAAGAGGTTAAGTCATATGAGCGAGAGGGTTATTGCTTGTTTGGCTAAGAAGAATTTGCTTGTTGGTGTGAAACAAGCAACGGTGAAAAGATGTGTCCATTGCTTAGCCAGGAAACATAAAAGAGTTTCGTTTCACAGTCATTCCCCTTCAAGAAAGCCTGAATTGTTGGAGCTAGTACACTCTGATTTGTGTGGTCCTTTTAAAGTAAAGTCAAAAGGTGGTGCACTTTACTTTGCTACTTTCATTGATGATCATTCTCGCAAGCTCTGGGTATATCCTTTAAAATTCAAAGATCAAGTACTTGATGTTTTTAAGAAATTTCAAGCCTTATGTGAGAGACAAACAGGAAAGAAATTAAAATGTATTCACACTGATAATGGAGGTGAATATATTGGTCCATTTGATAACTATTACAAAACGTAAGGAATTCGTCATCAGAAAACTTCACCGAAGACGCCTCAATTGAATGGCTTGGCAGAGAGGATGAACAGAACTCTAATTGAGAGAGTTAGATGCGTGTTTTCAGAGGCAAAACTTCTGAATTCCTTTTGGGCAGAAGCACTTAACATTGTTGCTTATGTTATCAATTTGTCTCCTGTGGTTGCTTTGGATGGTGATGTTCCAAATAAAGTTTGGTTTGCTAAGGATGTTTCCTATGATCACTTGAAAGTCTTTGAGTGTAAAGCTTGTGTGCATGTTCCAAAAGATGAGAGGTTAAAATTGGATGCTAAAACTAAGTAATGCATCTTCATTGGTTATGGTCAAGATGAGTTTGGGTATCAATTTTATGATCCGATTGATAATAAGCTTATTAGAAGTCGTGATGCAGTGTTCTTTGAAGACCAAACAATTGAAGATATTGACAAGACTGAGAAAACAGATTCTCAGAATAATGAGAGCTTAGTCGATGCTGATCCAGTTTCTATTACTGATTCATCTATTAAACATGAAAGAACCCAAGATAATAATGCAGACGGTTAGCAGGATCAAAATGATAATCAGGGTGTAGAACATATAGATGCTCCTAGTAATGATGTTGCGGTTGATGAGCAACCAACTCCTGCTCAGGGTGCTACTTTGGATGCTCCTGAAACCTCTAATAGAAGATCTACTAGGGAGAAGCAAAAATCTACACGTTACTCTCCTAATGAGTATGTACTGTTGATTGATATGGGAGAACCTGAAAATTATGATAAAGCCATGCAAGATACTCATAGAGATCAGTGGGTAGAAGCTATGGAAGATAAGATAAAGTCACTCCATGAGAATGGCACATATGAGTCAGTAGAATTACCGAAAGGTAAGAGAGGTTTATCGAACAAATGGATCTTCAGAGTAAATCAAGAACAACATATCTCTGCGCCTAGGTATAAGGCGAGGTTAGTTGACAAAGGATTTGGCCAGAGGAAGAGAATTGACTTTGATGAAATTTTCTCTCCTGTTGTGAAAATGTCTTCTACGGTACTAGGCTTAGTCGCAAGTCTAATTTTAAGGGTGAGAAGATACACACTGATGACAATCCTTCAGATATGCTAACGAAAGTGATGATTGTAGACAAGAATGTGTTTTGTAAAACTTCGGCAGGTATTAAGCCTGTCGAGAGTTTCTCCACTTGAAGATTCATTTGGCCACTTGGCTGGAGGAGAAGTTTGTTGGGCTATAGCTCATGTTCCAGCCAAAGGCCTATGGCCTAATCCTATTCTCTTTTGATTTCCAATCCTATTTGGAATAGGAGTTGGATGTGTATTCCTATTTGGAGTTGGATTACTAATCCTACTTGGAGTTTGTTTTGACTTATGAAAAAGAAGCACAAGTCATCATCTATAAATATGACTATTTTGAGAATTATTCAAGAGCTCATTGGTATTTTTCTTTAAAATATAATAGCACATAAGAGAGGTTTTTGAGAGAGCTTTCACCAAGAGAGAAGAGAGAAGAAAAAGGAGAATTTCGCTGCAGTTTTTGCTCTCCGACCATTCACCTTACAATTGCGTTTGTCAGTTTATTCACCGTTGGATCTAGCTGAATATTTGACTGAGTGTTCCTAACATATTGTTGTTTGATTTGAAGGGTGAAGATTGGATTTGGAGGTCCACAGTATCCCGTTTTGAGTCCCGAACAGAAGCTCTATTTCGGGTGATTTCTCTTGATTTAGTTTATTGGTGTTGCTATTGTTTCTCCGTGTTTGGCACTTGTTGTGTAGTCATTGTTGGAGAATATTTGTAACCACCTTATTGTTATAGTGGAGCCATTTGGGTCTTTGTGATCCCGTGGTTGTTACCTTCGATTTGAAGGGTTTTTCCACGTTAAAATTTGGTGTTCTTTACTTTCTCTATTTTTGGGTTTGTCACTTTTCGTCGCAACAAGTGGTATCAGAGCGAGGTTAAAAAATGGTGTTCATCTTGGCAGGTTCATTTCTAGCTGCAAGCTACTTGATGGTATTGAGGGTAATGAAGAATTTTGTTGAAATTTTATCGGAGTGTTATTTCATGCAGAGATAAAAATTTAATGGAGGAGATTTGGAGATGAAGATTCAATCTGTTGAAGATCGTGTGAAGAAGGTGGAGCAAATTTATTTTGTCAGAAATTCAGGTCAAGGGGAAGAATTGTTGGGTGTTTGCCCTGATTTTCTAACCATAATTGGTTATTCCTTTTTGTAAAAGGAAAGCACAAATCTTCCATAATTGGCTAGTCCTTTTCCTTGTAGGAAAAGGTTTATTACTCTATAAATAGAGGCTCATTCCTTCTAACTTGGCAGCATTCACAATGTAGTCTTAAGGGCTTTGAGAGTTTTGTTTGGGGGGGGGGGGGAATTTGTGAGTCACAAGTGTTACGGTGTCACTTGTATGAACCTCCTTTGTATTCAGAGTGAATTTTGTGAGGTTATTTCTCTTGATATGTTGTACTCTTTTTTATATAGTGGATTGCTCATCTCCTATTGTGGATGTAGGTCGATTGACCGAACCACGTTAAATTATTGTGTTTCTTATGGTGTATTTCTCATTTGTCTTACTTTGCGTCATTTGAGGATTGCTTCGCTAGCTTCCGCATGACACCAGGGACCAACCCCTAGCTCATTTCTATCTACCTTAGTGATATACTTTGATACAAAATATTCAAAGGAAGGTATTGTGTTGTATGTTATTTTTGAATGACATAGTGTTGATTGATGAGATGCGCGGTGGAGTTAACTATAGGCTAGAAGTTTGAAGAAAGACCCTAGAGTCTAAAGGTTTCAAGTTAAGCAGAACTAAAATATAGCACCTGGAGTGGAAGTTCATTGACGTAACACATGAGATGGAGATATAAGTGAAGATCCGTGGACAATTCATATCCAAGAGAGAAAGCTTCAAATATCTTGGGTCTATAATTCAAGGACACGAGGAGATTGATGATGATATCGCATATCACATTGGAGAGGGATAGAAAAAATTGGAGGCTTAAATCCAAGGTATTATGTGATAAGAATGTGTCACCAAGGCTTAAGGCTAAGTTCTACAGAGTAGTGATTAGACCAATATTATTGTATGGAAAAAAGTGATGGCCAGTCAAGAACACCCACATTCAGAAAATGAATATAGCGGAGATGAATATGCTCATATGGATGTGCATATATACTAGGAGATATATAATTAGGAATGAAGTTATACGGGGCAAGGTCATGAGAATGATCTATGTGATGGACAAGATGAGAAAAGCAAGCCTGAGATGATTCAGACATGTGAAGAAAAAGTGTGTGGATGTGTCAGTTAGGAGGTGTGAGAGGTTGAATGTAGCTAACAGGAGTTAAAAGAGGTAAGTAGGCTAAAAAATAATTGAAGAGAGGGGGAAGGGGTGATTAGACAGTACATAGCATAACTTCAGTTTATTGAGGATATAACCCTAGATAAGAAAATATGGAGAATAAGAATTAGGCTAGAAGGTTAATAGGTCAACGAATGTAGTCTCCCTTTAGGTGGGAAAGGGCAGGGGGTTAGGCTCATATCCTCTTCTCCTTGTTATTAGTAGTATTTACTAACCACATAATTTTTTATTCTTCAATGTATGTTACTAATAAAGTAAATATGGTAAATTGTAATTGTAGTCTAATTAGGAAAATTATTGTAGTCCTATTCGAATAAGATAGCATAAGAAGACTATGAATTGTATAAAAGGATGTGATATTGATGATATTGAATAACATAAAGAAAGAGGAAATTTCTCTCAAAAGTGTGTTTCTTGTTCTTTGTTTCAGCATCATTATTTTTACATGGTATTAAAGCTAGGCATGATAAAATATACGACCCAGGATCTCGGATAGTTGTTGGGTGAATATATCCCCAGTCCATGAGTGTGAATGCCCCAGATCGGATAAAGAATGCCTGAATCTAGGCGTGATGGAGATAATTAATGAATGAATTTCACATCGGTAAAGGACGAGAACCCTGGGCTTCTTATATGACTTGGGCAATTCTCCTCCCTTTGAGCTAAATTTTTGTTATGAGTTAAACCCAAGATCTATTTGACAATATCAAATAACAAAAATATTAAATATAAGATAAAATATAATTATAAATAGTTAGAATGATATTACCTAATTCAATAAGTTTGAAAACTTGATCCCAAAATACTTTTTGGTTTCTTCAAAACTTAAAACATGAACTGTGTTCTCTTCAACTATATTTTTTTATAGAACAATAAAATTATCAAATACCTTAAGCGTTGAATTGTTCAATTAGGAACTCTTGAACTTGGAGAAAGAAAGTAAAAGAATAGAGAGAAAGTGTAGAATTTGACGGAGAATGGCGAAAACGAAAAATGATACGATAACTTTAAAATCTAATGAAGATGACACATTTTTTAATGGAAAAAAGTAAAAAGTGAAATAGTTATCTGATTTGCTAAACTAGTTTCTAATAAGTTGGGAGTTTTCTACTTTAAAGCAAATCAACGACTTACTTTATTCCCCATCTAAAGAGGTTTCTTTCCTTTAATGTGAAAAGTTTACTTTTTATAAAAATATTACTATTTTTTTTTTTTTAAATCTATAATTTAATTATTGCTAAAAAGTGGGGCTCCTTAAATTTGAGGGCCTAAGACACTTGTTTTTTTATAACATGAAATTATATGGGGTGTCACTCAAAGTGAGTGGTCTTCAATTCCTCCCTCCCCCCCACCCCCTCCCCCCCCCAATAAGAAAAGTCTTTAAAGAATATCTTTCCTTCCTTTTTATGTATAGAACAAATACATTTTTGCCTCTCTACACCGCAACTCTCAATGTTCATTTGTCTCTCAACTTTTAATTTTTATTTTTTCTTTCCTTTTATCTTTTATTTTTGTTTCTTTTTTCTCAATTTTTTTTAATTCTCATTTTCTTTTTTCTCAACCTTTATTTTTTTGTTCTTTTTCTCTCAACCTTTATTTTTTTCCTCTTTTTCTTCTTTTTTTAATCTTTATTTTTTCCTTTTCTCTTTTTTTCTTCTCTTTTTTCTTTTTTCTTAACCTCTATTAATTTTTGCTAATGAACAGAAAGTTGGATAATCCGCAAAGAGGATCTTCTTTTTATGACATCGAAGTAAACTTAAGGGCGTGCTTTGTTGTTGGGTAGTCCTTTGGAACAAGTCTTGCCTCTAAGGCAAAAGTTATAGAACATCTCATAAATCAAGACACAATGAGGTACGTAGTGTCAAGTCTTGCTTGTGGAGCATAACTTGTTGTTTGAAAATTTTTGAGCTAAGTCTTGCCTCTAAGGCAAGAGTTATAGAGTATCTCATAAATTAAGACACAATGAAGTAGTGTTAACTCTTACCCATGGGGCGTAACTTATTTTTGGGAGGTCCTTGGGCTAAGTCTTGCCTCTAAGGCAAACGTTATAGAGCATCTAATAGATCAAGACACAATGTGCTAGTGTCAACTCTTGCCCATGAGGTGTAACTTGTTGTTTGAAAGTCCTTGAACCAAGTCTTGCCTCTAAGGCAAGAGTTATAGAACATTTCATAAATCAAGACACAATGTGGTAGTGTCAACTCTTGCCCATGGGGCGTAACTTATTTTTGGAAGTCCCTGGGCTAAGTCTTGCCTCTCAGGCAAGCATTATAAAGCATCTCATAAATCAAGCACAATGTGGTAGTGTCATTTCTTGCCCATGGGGCGTAACTTGTTGTTTGAAAGTCTTTGGGCTAAGTCTTGTCTCTTAGGCAAGAGTTATATAATATATCATAAATCAAGACACAATGAGGTAGTGTCAAGTCTTGCTCGTGGGGCATAACTTGTTGTTTGAAAATCCCTGAGCTAAGTCTTGCCTCTAAGGCAAGAGTTATAGAGTATCTCATAAATTAAGACACAATGAAGTTGTGTGAACTCTTGCCCAGTCTTGCCTCTAAGGCAAGTGTTATAAAGCATATCATAAATCAAGACACAATGTGCTAGTGTTAAGTCTTGCTCATGGAGCATAATTTTTTGTTTGAAAGTCCTTGGGCTAAGTCTTGCCTTTAAAGCACGAGTTATAGAACATCTCATAAAAAAAATAAAAAGAATAAAGGTTGAAAAAATAATCAAAAAAAAAAGAGAAAAGAAAAATTAAAAATCAAAGAAAAAAAAAGAGAAATAAAAATAGAAGTGGAGCGGAGAAAATAAAAAAAAAAGATGAGAAAAAGGAAAAACGCAAGGAAAAAAAAGACAACAAAAAATAAAGGTTGGAAAAAATAAAAAATAAAGTTAAAGAAAAAATAAAAAAGGAGAAAAAAAATAGAATTGAGAGGAGAAAAGGAAAAAAAATAAAGATTGAGAAAAAAAGAAAAAAAAACTTAGAAGAAAAAAATAAAACAAAAATAAAGGTTGAGAAAAAAAGAAAAAAAAGAAAAAAAAAATCAAAGTAAAATAAAAAAGAGAAAAAGAAATAATATAGAAGTTGAGAGGCAAATGAACATGGAGAGTTGTTTAAAAATATTTGAGGTATAGAGAGGCAAAAAGGTAGTTGCTCTATACATATAAAGAATGAAGACTATTTTTGTAAGACCATTCTTATGGGAGGCAAAGATGCAAAGTCACTCCCTTTAAAGGACATTTGTGTAGTTGTCCCTTTTTGTAAAACTCTAGAGCCGGGTCTGATGACAGAGAATGTTGACACATCATAACATTTCAACAATTCTAACCACATCCTTTTTTTCAAGTTCGATTCCTTTTTCTTGAATATGTATTGAAGGAGTTTTGATGTCCGTGAGACAATGTTCTCCATAAAGGTAATGACGCCAAAATTTCAAGGTCAACTAGTTCTAACTAAATCATAACTAAGGTAGTTCTTTCGTGATTTTTTACTTGTCTTGAAGCATAGGCAACAAAATTATCATTTTGTGTCAATATACATCACAATAAATTATGTAACCACCCGAATTTATTGATAAGGTTTACACTAGTGTTGTAATCAATATCTTGCCTTCAAATTTTGATAGCTCTTTCTATGCATTTGATCACTAAAACTTAACAACTTTTCAGGTCAACTTAGTCAATAATACGGTTAATGTAAAGAATATTTCAATGAATCTCCAATAATACTCTATCAAACCCAAAAAACTATGGATTTCCATTAGCTTTGTTGGTCTTGGCCAACTCTTGATTGCTTCTATTTTCTGATGATCAACCATAATGCATTCCCTAGATACAACATGATCCAAAAAAGCTATTACTTTAAGCCAAAACTCGTACTTGAATTTTTTTACATATAATTGAAATTCCCGTAAGCATTTGCAATGTTGATCAATTGACTCTCGTGTTCCTTTTGACTTTTGGAGTACACAAGAATGACATCAATAAACACAATTACACATGTATCAAGGAGTGATCTGAATACCTTGTTAATAAAATTCATGAAAGTTGTTGGGTTGTCAAACCAAAGGACATCACTAAAAATTCATAGTAATCATAACGCGTTCTAATGGCCATCTTTGAAATATCACACTCCTTGATCTTCAGCTGATGATACTCTAGATGAAGATCAACCTTTGAAAAGAAATAGACACCCTATAGTTGATAAAACAAATCATCTAACCATGGCAACAAGTACATTTTCTTAATTGTCACTTTGTTTAATTGTCTGTAATCTAAAAAAAAAAAACTTACATAGATATGCTATATTAAGAATTTACCATTTGGATATGGAGAAAATCTTGTTGGGAGCGCTACCCCCAAATGGGCCCCACAATGCGCGATCCGGATTAGTCGAGGCTCAATTGGGGTACCGGACACCGGGTGAAAAACCAAAAAAGAATTTACATTTATAGCAATAACATTTTTTTTAACTTGACACTTATAATACATTTATAATACATGCACAACACAGTTTTAATACATATTGTAGAGAACAATTTATAAAACACTTATAATTCAAGTGTTATTCATGGATAATAAATTTATCACACATTTTAAGCCACTTATAATACATAGTGCAAATTTCTTACCAAACAATCATAATACATTTTAAGACACTTATAATACATTATATTGCCTGCATAATTCACTTTTAATAAATAGTACAGATCTCACTGGTATCATAGTATTACAATGTATTGCTATAAATGGTAATAAATAAAAAGTATATTTTAAAACAGTAATTATTTATTAGAAAATACTCACCCAAGTAATTACTCCTAATCTATACACATTTCTGATAGACCTATATTTCTTCTTCAGAAATAATACTAGTGCACCTCAACAGAAATCACTCGTTCTGATGAAGTATTTGTCAAGCAAGTCTTTGAATTTTTTTCCTTTTAACTTTTTCGGTTCTTATGATGCAATTTCGTATTGAGGAATAGATGTGGCTGAGTGCCTGACACCAAATTTTCAAGGCGAACAATGCAACTGCAAGTTCTAAATCATGAACAAGGTAGTTATTTTCGTCGTTCTTTAATTGCCTTGAAGCATATGCAATAACTTACCCATTCTACATCAATACACACCCCAAAGAACCCCTGGAAACATCACAATATGTGTAGCCTCTCGAACCAGTCGATACAGTTAACACTGGAGTTTGTAGTCAGTCTTGCCTTCACAATCCAGAAGCCTAAGTGCACTGGTTTGTTTTGTGATCCTTGGCCAGTCAATCTCTCGACCTCACGATGGTCGCACTAGCTCCTAAGTGCACTACGTCACCTAGGTAGATGCACTTTCCCAAACAAACCATCATTGTGGTGAGCTCTTGACATGAGCTTCCTTGATTTTCCTTGATCCGCCTTTCCAGCGACGCGAGAGGGCCTTGTAGCCTAACTCATTTCCAGCTTTGGCATTTGATATTTCATAGGTCCTTTATCAACCCAAACCACTTCGAAACTATATAATGCGAGACTTTTTAGTAAAATACGCATTGTATGATTTGCTTAACCAAATCTTTATCCTATTTAGTTTTCCTGATAGGGTTTTTAATGATGCAACTAGTAATGCGTATTATTAGATATGTTGCACCCTAGATGATAAAAGTTCAGTAACCGAAAGAAGTACTAACTTAACCGAAAGCATCACTAGCTTACACTCTGACATAGTCTCATAAGGCAATGTTCATAATAGCTGTCCAAACGCCATTCAACACTGGTTCTGCAGCCCCTCTAAAATGGTATCTAGTTGAAACGGATAACAAAGTGCAAAAGATTCCTTGACAAAATCTTATGTATCATCTATGTACAATAGACACCTCTAATATCTGATTGTCTAGTATCAACTAGCTGCAGACCATGTGGCTACTCAAAAAGAACTAGCAAAATGAACTGAAGTACAAGAAAATGGTAAAAAGAATTAGACATCCAATCCAAAATAGCAACAAAAAAAAGGAGAAAGAAATCACGTTCAAAAGCAGTTGCAAGAGTGTTATACTCTATTCTTGCCATGCTGGACAAAATAAGATTCATCAGCATTAGCTAAACGATCTTGGAACATAGCCCACTCATTTGTACACCTCTCTCTTACCTACAATATAGAATTTCATTCACTTTAGCCAACAGTAATCAAGGAATTCTGTTTATCTGTTATTTCAGCCACAAAGATTTGTTTCAACATATTCAGTCACTTTGGAAAATTAATGTTTAATGTTTCTCAACTCCACCTTTATTACACCAAAACAACTACTCTTTATGAATAATGTTATAAGTTAATGAGTGTGCCAATAACTTTAAACGACAGATAAAAAACATGGGAGGGGGTATGATATATAGTTGCAAATATAAATTTCAGGAAATGCATGTACATGCTTACCCCTTCCCAAGGAGCTTTGCCATTCTCAGACTCACCCTGTGATCCAAAAGAAGAAAAGAAAAACAAATTCATTGAGCTAGTTTGGTATCCCATACAAAGAAGGATGACATGGTTATAATAACACAAATTCAGCTCAGGAAATATACTATAGCATATACAGCCACATATGGAGAAGAACAAGTAACTCTCTGGATGAGGCTTTTTTATTATATATGGACAAATTTTAGGCAGGGAGATGAAGGGTTGGATAAGGATGAAACACATGCTCTTTCCATAAAAAAGTGGGTAGAATCAGAGTGCAGGAGACCTCATCAGATGAAACATTTTGTAACCCTTGGGGTGTGGCCTTTCCCCAGACCTTACTAGCGCGGGATGCTTTGTGCACCGAACTGTCCTTTTAAGAAAAACTCATTTCTTTGTTTTTCTCCTAATGATTCAAAACTATAATAATATTCTCCTTTTTTGATAACCAATACTCCCTCTGTCCAAATTTATATGGCATCGTTCGAATTTCAAGAGTCAAACAGTCTAATTTTGACCGTGAATTCGGGCATGGAGTCTTTACGTTTTTTGAAATAAAATTTACATATTTAATAACTACAAAGAAAGTATTAAAAGTCACAATAACTGATAATTCAAGATATTTAAAAAATATATATATGAAAAAACTATGGTAAAAAAAAGACTTGTTTGAATCTCGAAATCCGAAAGGTGTCACATAAATTGGGATGGAGGGAGTAATAATCTTCATTTTCCCTTTCCTACCTTTCTTCTTCTCTCCTTTTTTTTTTTGGCTACTTTAGCATGTTCTTTTCTTTCTCTCGATCAAAAACAGCCATTGAGGGTGTGTTTGGTATGAAGGAAATGCTTTCGTAAGAAATAAGTTGTTTTCTTACTTACTTTTTATCATGTTTGGTGAGTGAGCTGAAAACATTTTTCAGAAAATAAATCAAATTAACTCCTGTTCTTTACCATCCCATCATGCCCTTGCTGGCATGCTTGCATGCCCAGTGTGCTCCAGTTGGTGTTTATTAGCTGAGCTTTGAGAAACACCGGGTGTCTAGCGCCTCTCATCTTTAACCTGGAAAATGACTTCCTTGGGTCAACAGGGAAGTCCTTTTCCACTAATTAAGAGAAAATACTTTCTTTCTCAAGTATTAGTGCAATAAAACATGAGAAAATTGGAAAACATTTTCCTTCGTATCAAATACACTATAAGTTTTGGTGGTATTATACAGCACATGCCATATCAATAGTCCACACTTGATCATTATAATCTCAAGCACTCGGGAAATTCCAGGTGATTGTTTTCAACTTTTACATATTTTAGGATCAGGGCCGACTGAAGAAATCACAAACAGAGTATGAAATTGGTGGGGGCAAGTAGGCTAATATGTCGTCATTCATGGATTTGAGTTCTCATAAGAAGGGTAAGAATTAGGAACTTCATAGTCTAGTAGGATGGGAGTGGCTGCTCAAAAAGTTGGAATGATAATTGACAAACCAGAAAAAGTCTTGGCATGCCGGTAAGAAATACTGCATTCTGGAGGGAACGGAACAGGAGAGCTTTTCAAAGGACAGAAAATCTTTCATACAAAATAAAGGACATTCTTGTTTTTGGCAAATTTTTGGTGCAACCATGAAATTCAAGTTAGCAGTAATGACTGAGTGAGATTCGTTGATAATCATACTTTTATCTATGTTCCGTACTTTCAGGTATAGCATTTCTATACAGGGTATCCCCCACATAACAATAAACTATTACTCTATAAATAATGTAGCTTTCCGAAAATGAACATCGACTTACCTGATTCCCAAGAGAAGGAACAAATTGATGTTCAATCCACTGTGAATCAACAACGCCAATTTTTTCATGAGCAGGCTGCACAAACCATGGAAAAGAAAATTAAGATTTTGCCAAAGCAACATGTCTCAAATTAGTCTGCTGAGAAGATAATTTTCCATCTTCCCTATTGTATCTAGTTTTTCAGTGTTCAGCTCTCCTTTTACCATAGCAGTCTTTTCCCACCATTCTATTAAAATTAAAGAATGTATCTGGAGGAACTAGGAAATAATAACCTCTACACATCTTCTCAATGCGAAATCCAATCCCCATCCATGCACCAAATCATTCTATAGTCAAATCAAGTACAAATATTAGTATAAATAGCATATGAAATAGTAGAAGACACTCATGATCAGGGCAATTTCATCTTGAATGGATTATAACGACTAATGAGTAATAAAGACATTGCCAGTTGGTGAATCTGATCCCAAGAGTAGGAACTACCTGAATCATATGCCAAACACATCGCCATGCTTCTCGAGAGAACACAGGAGCCATTATTTCAACAAAGCTGAACAAGAAATCAGATCAAAAGTATGATAAATCCTATAAAGAATATGCAAGGGCTCTTTGAGGCAGGCACAGCCATTCAAGATCTTGTTTGGAGTCATAATTCTTTTAGATGTGTGATTTTCAGAAAATAGAATTTATTCACTCGGAAAAAGAAAATGAGTGCAGTAGGCACAGTTCAACCCTGAAGAAGGGCAATAACAAGCTAACTGCCTCTATTAATGTACAAAACATGTGGAGGTAGGTGAGTAGCACTCATACCCAGTTCATGAGTGTGAGAGAGATATATACAGGGGGGGGGGAGAGGGTGTGTGAGAGAGAGAGTACGCTGCACAAGGAGGCAAACGTGGATTACTGCACCAGCCTGGTCTCTCATCAGTATTCCTGTTAATCAATCCACACAAAAATTATACATGTGGATGAACATAAGCTAATTTATACAGACTGACATCCAAATTAAGAGAAAATAAGTAAAATTTGAGACAGAATGGATCAACGGAATGGACTTACTTGTGAACTTCTCTATCATCCCTCCTCTTAGTCATCTGCCATGTCAGTCCACTGTTGGGTTCAAGACCAGGCTGAGATATCTCAAGACCATCTCTTTTAACAAGTCTGATATACCTGGCATACTCAGGTGGGAAAGATTAGTCCGAAACAACATATATACGAGAAAATGAGGATACTTTCACTTTTGAAAATGAGAAACCAACTAAGACATTCAGGGAATAGCGCTTACTTCTCTGCATTGAAGTTCTCAACTCCAAGATCTTCATCCCATATAAATATGTAATCATAGGCAGCTACTACATCAGGATGTAAAAATCTCTTTGCATACCACCTGATAAAGGAAAGAGAGGACCACTATTAGACTAAATCTGGACGAACACAACTTATTATATCCAACATCCTTAATTTCCCTTCAATCTATCTGCTTAGTGGGAAAAATTAAATGGAGCCATATGTGCTAGTTAAGGGGCTGCAGATTGAATAGAACAAATCCCTCTCAGAACATTATTCTTTGATTGTTGCATCAGTTAGATAAGACACTTAGAAACCCCAAAACTGATAGGCAAATTTGAAGTCTTACCATTTGGTCTGCTTCCTAACACTGATGTGAACTGCACGCTTGGACCACTCAAACTCATCCCACTCACTCGTTCGACCATCATAATGGAAAAGCAAAATTTGAAAATCCTCTGAAAACTAATTATTAAGGCATAGAAAATAAGACCACATGGAATGCATTGTTAAGTGAAAGAGCTAAAGTAGTAATGATATCCTTTTAATGGTATCACTTTCATTGTTATTACCTTTTTAACAGCTGCATCAATGTTGTCCTTTTGGTTCCAACCAACAGTAAATGTCACCAAGTACTTTGGCTTCTTTGTTAGATCCTGATAATTTCACAAATTTTTTATGGTAACACACCTAAATAAAGCACCAGGAAGCAAAACACAAAAATAAATGTGGGAAATTCAATGACAACCTACATGCTTGTGCTTTCTGTTAATACATATGTCCTAATGACGTTTGAAGTATTCTTTTTTTTCAGAAGTGTCAGTTCCTTTTCGTTTTATTCAAAAAAATTGGAGTTAACCAATGATTTTGATATATCTGCATCATACCTTACTTGGTTCACCCCACAACCTTCTCAAGTAAAAATCTGATTCAGGGACCACAATCCTTGGTGGCAAGGTCTCTGCGCCACGAGGATTTGTAGGAACATATATCTGGAAAATGAAATGGATTAACATTTTAGAGATGCTCTGATCTTAAGTGTATCATGACAGTCGAAACATATATCATAATCTCCTTTCGTACATAAAATAATCATGTAATCAACAAGTGTATGAGATAGAATAAGAAGACTTCTTAATACCAACTAGTTGATATATCTGGTATGCATCCTTAAATTCCATAATGTTCTATTCATTTTGAGCTTGCATTATTGTAAGTTTTTAAAGACAACTCCCTATCATGTGGTATAGACTTCCCTTGTTCCCTTTTCTCACCTTCAATATAGCACCTAGAATTGGTGCATATGGAGGTCTATACAGGATGTACCCATCTCAAATGACTTCTCTTATTTTATCCTCAATGGTAATATTTGCACGATCATTGGCCATTGTTAATATCATCCATCTTGTATGACAGCACATGCATCTTACTATTTGCATTTCTACGAAATACACCTTGTAAATATGTTGGCTTTTGACGTCCATATAACATTGCTAGTTTCACAATCATTCTATAGAACTTGGCTTTGCTAGTATCTTCTTAATATCGCACTCCTTCATTTCAGCCATCTTTCTTTAATCTAATGTTACATCTTCATAAGTCATGCCACTCTCTTGAAAGACTAATCTAGATATTTGAAATGTTTGTATTTATCCACCATAATACATCTAATCTCGTAACACCTTCATTTTTTATGAGGCTAACTTATGGTGCATGTAATCTGTCTACTTCTATTTATCTTAAATTCCAACTATCTTGAGTGTTCTCCATAGATCCAGCTTTTGCTTGACTCACCAACTAGTCTCATTAATTAAAATAATATTATCTGCAAGCAACATGCACCATGGAAAAACATTTTTTATATTATTGGTATAGCTCATATATGAGTAAATAAAAGTAAGTAGAGTTGAGAGCCCCAATAGCTATAAAAAACCATAACCTCTAGTCAGCTCCACTAGGCAGCTCAATGGAGTAAACTGACTATTATAGGGAACTCCTTTGTATTTCCTTCAACGTTGTGATCACTTCTTCGTACATATCCTTTGTGGAATTTATAAACTTGTTTACACTCCTATTTCTTCTCAAGCATCCAGAACAGATTCTTCTTGGCGCTCTATCATATAATTATCTAGTTCAATGAATATCATGTTGAGAACCTTCTTCCTCTTCTAATAAATTACATCAAATTTTTCTTTACCAAAATATAACCTCATTTACCATTTGCTAGACATGAATTCAAATTGATTCGCTATTACCTTGTAATGTCTCCACATCTATACTCAATCACTATTCCACATTTAAAACGAGTTCTCTTGCAATTTATTTTTTCAATAAAAAGTTCTCTTGCATTTATGTCTGTGAACATTGAAACTATTGCAGTAAAGGAAGTTACAACGGATAGGAAAATCTAAACCATTAGCACGGTTCTTCAGACGGCAGTCAAGGACAAGTAAAAAGCTGATAATATTAAATATTATACGAAAAATTAGATTACAAGATTGCTGGCGCTCTGATAATGGGAATGTTTCTGCTTTTATTTGCCCACTACTCAAGCTAGGCGGATTGGCAAGGAAAGCTCTCTGGGAACAGTTTCCTATCTGCAACTTCTATATGATGCCAATTATTCTTAACCTCCAAACTAGTCATGTTGGAAATACAAATTATTGAAACCTATGGTTCTCTTAGGAACTTCAAGGAAAAGCTAAGCCGGCGTAATTTAACAGCTATGTTAAGACCTTATTGGTAAGCATACGAATACGCAATAGTAGATAAATTTGTTATTTTTTACATTGTTGAGGATAAGTTTTATAATAAATTTTTCAGCACCTCTAACATCATATCTATTCTTTAAAATAAATAATCCAGAAAGGTTTAATGCACCTACCCCTGCATTCATTTTTACCAAGATTTATCTCAAAACTCACCAACTTTGACTACAGACAGTAACACAACATTCACTATCACAAACTATAATTACAAAACAGGAGCAGAATAGCCTAACTGAAAACAGCCAATTTGCAAAGACACATAAATTCTTTTAATGACCCAAGAAAATATATCTGTGCGTCTTATAAAGCCAGGTTAACTTCAAAGAGTTGTTCTAAGAAGCCTATCTGGATACCAGGTCCAGGACTGGCATGACAAAAGCACAAAATACAACATTTTGTATAGACACCAGATAAGAAACATTCTGCAAATGCAGGAAATAATGACTTCCATTATATTTAAGACAGAAGAACATGATGAAAATGAAAAGGTACAAGAGCCGTTAATTTTTAAAAGTAGATATTTATCAACACAATGCTAGAGACATAAACTTAAGAAGCAGTAATAGCACAATTGATCCATTTGGCTTTCTGATTTTGTTCATTTGGAATTTACAAGTGTTCAATATTCAACACCATAAGGGAGAAAGATGCAGATTCAAAGAGGTTTGCATGACTTTACTGGCCAAATTAACACCATTTGACAAGATTCCATCAGATGATTATACAAGTAAATCAATAAAGTGGAGCTGAAGGTAAGAATAATGTAGAGTAACCAAGTGAAATAAGTACCTGTGGAGTTACAAGATTCTCTGGAAAAAAGCGTTCAATAGAAGGTCTCCGATGGTCATCGCCAAAGGCTAGAGATGATATAAGATTTGAAGGTAAACTAATCTGCAAAAGACACAAAAGAAAAATTTACAAGGAATAATAAAAGTTTCTTAATCAACATCAGAGCAGATATTGAAAGATTGGGCAACCTTACCTTTGCTAGAGAAACATATGGAGATATTATGCCAATAAAATATCCAAACACCATTCCCATCATTGTCGTTATAACAAGTCTGGATCTATCGTTCGATCTTCTGAAAGCCCCACTGAATCAGAATAAATTAAAAAAAGGTAACTCTAAGCTTGAGTTCAGAACCAAATATATAGTAAAATTGATTCCAGTGTAAGTATTGTCCACAAACCTGCGGTACAAGGTTCTCATTGTGATAAAGTTGCTCAATCCAAAGATTAGGACTAACCATAAACAAATTCCTTGAGCATCCTCAGCATCCTCCACTTTCTAGAAAAAGCAATCTTGTCATGCCTGAAGGGCTGAATCTGTTGATCATTGGGGAAATGTCAGATGTTCACAATAACCTGCATAACTTCACGTCTTCACCCAATCTTTATCTCTACATACTAATCAATAGAGCAAAATCAATTCGGTAGATCCATGTAGGCAATACCAACTAGTTGAGATCAATATTTAAATTAAGTCGCGGGTTTGCTAAGAATCTTTTCAGTGTGTTTAGAGACTTGTACATTGGCAAAACATATAGAGAACCTCTAGTGTTAGAGAATCCAAATTATTGAGTATTAGAATGAAAAAAGTCTTAAATATTAAGTCTCGTAATCGAATTCACTGAAGAAGGCCTCTTAGAGAAACCAATTAAGCTATTCTTAAGCTCCACTATAGAAAATTTAGGGAAGAAATAAGAAAGTTTTCAGGTTTCCATGCTCCCTCCCATCTTATTGCTATGTGAGACAAACTTTCTATGATTGAAATAACATGTGCGCCAAGCAGAATATTTAACTTCAAGTTACAATGGATCATTCAAATCAACTAATTGATCTACTTCTCAATCCGAAACTAGTTGAAGCCAGCTATATGAATCATTTCAACTGATCATTTCGCTCTATTTGGGCTCATTTCATGCCAATCTAGTATTTTTTAAGAACTAGAGCTCTCTAAATCTCACACTTTTCCTACATTACGGTACAAGTTTCAAAGCATACGAAGAGACTTCTAGTGAACCCCAGACATAATGTAACTTCAAGTTGGGATTTTCTCCCTAATTTCTAGACAAACGGATAAAAGGATATTACTACATGCGGTCCATACTATTTGTCTTTTAATATTTTTGCACCCTCTTCAGAAGAACATTTAGTACGCGTTTGGACATAAGATTGATTGAAACTTGAAAAAAATTAGAAGAGCTTTTGAAGTCGAAGTTGAAAAATGGTATTTGAAAATTGAAGTTGTGTTTGGACATGCATTTGACTTGGAAAAATACCGAAGTTTTGTAATTGGAATTGGATTGAAACTCGCTCACGTGAATTATTTTTTTTTAAAAAAAAGAGGGAAAAAATCTTTGTCCAAACGGCTCTTGAGAGCCTGTTGTACCATTTGTGTAAACTAATACCCTTTATCTCTTTTAACACCCAAGGATGTGGCCTAGTGGTCAATGAAGTGGGTTAAAGAATTATGAGGTCTGAGGTCTAAGGTTGAGGTCTAAGGTTCAAATTCCAGCGAAGACAAAAAACACTAGGTGATACTTCCCATCTGTTCTTGCCTTGGTGGACAGAGTTACCTGGTACCGGTTGCTGGTGGGAGGTGGCAGGTATCCTGTGGAATTAGTCGAGGTGCATGAAAGCTGGTCCGGACTTATCTCTTTTAAAAATCTCACTTGATTGACACTCCACTAACTGAAGCAGTAAAGATTAATTTGGTAAACAAAGTAACAAATGCTTCTTGTTTTTCCAAATTCTCAAATTCATTTGCCAAAACACTAACATTTGGGATCAGGAAGAAAGGTACAACATCAGCAGAAAAATTCAAGTCAGAAAATTTGAAAGAAAAAAAACCTCGACTCTAAATTCCAAGGAAATGATCAAATTATAGAGTATCTTTGACATCAACTACGATGCTCGGATTCAATATGAAAATTGATTGTTCAAAAAATGTGTGTTTCTGGTCCCAAAAACACAGAGTAAATCCGAGAAAACCATAATTGAATTCAGTATAATTTCAGGAATCGTCCATGACAAATTTGAGAGCATGCAAAAGTGGGAGTAGATGAAGAAAGGTTAAGAGTGTTGATAAACTTACAGGTTTTCATTGAATGTTTCAGATGAGATCGGTATATTGACGGTTGGTCTTTAGAAATGTTAAACCTTTGGAACTAAAAGTACGTAAATTTCTTGCCATCATGGAACTTCATGCCACATAAATGGAAAATACATTCAAATCCTCCTATTGCATGGAAAATTACACTATTGAATCTTCTTTGACTTATTGATATGTTTAATTCATCATATTTCAAACTCTCTTAATAAAAATTCTAGGTCACCACTAACTATATCTATTGCTAATTTCAATGGACAAAAACCAGCCCAAAATAAAACAACAAAAAACAAACAAACAAATAAAAGGTCCGAAACCAAATAGAGGCCCAAACCCCAAAATAATAATAAAAACAAAAAACCAAAAGGCCGGGTCTTGAGTTCCATTTAGGAATATTAAAGAACCTTTCCCCTTCTTCTCCTTCAATGACTCAGATGTTGGTGTGGTCGTCGGAGCATCTCCATGGTTACTGGACCAAGAACTCAACAACATCTGAAGCTGACCGGCCTTCACCTAAACTGCAAAGCCTTTCCAATCTGCTATCGTGGTTGCTTCACCTCGAGACGACGGTTGAGAACTTGGTAAAAATGTAACTTTGTGAACTTTTAACCACTACATTCAACTATTTTTTCTTCATCTTGCCTCTAATCTTGCATGATTCCCATATTTTAGGGTCTTGGTTGATTCCACTGAGGCAACCTCATGTTCTCACTAGCCGCCATGGTAATCAGGTCCAAAAAGAAATAAATTTCTATCCCTTGTCTCTTTCGATTCGTGTTATGATAGTGAAGATTAGGACAAAAATGTGAGCATAGTGGTGTAGGTTCGCTACTTATATATTGCTTAGACCATCTATGTCTCCCTTTTTGACAGATTGAAGCTCCGAAGAGCTTAATACACTGTCTAAAAAGGGATACACAAATGGAATGTCAATATTGTATTATTGTATGTGCTGAGTAGAACTTGTATGATATATGCAACTGTGATTTTGTATTTACTGAACTGTAGACCTTTAATCATTGTTGTTCTTGAGCCTTTTTGTTATGACCTGACTTAATCTGGCTCGATAGTTCTGATAACATTGTATCTCAAATTAGGTATTTGTGACTTGTCTGTATTGATGGTCCTTTTAGCTTCTGTAGGTGCTTCCTGATAGTTAGAAAATTGAATTGTACTTGCAAAACTAAAAGCCATGTAATCAAAAAAAATTCCTTAGGACAAGAAGGATTTTATTCTCCCCCTTTTCTCTCCAATTCTGAATTCTATGGACTTCCATACAAATACTCCATGGAGTATCTCATTCCCCTTCAATTACTTTCTTAAAAAACAATGAGTTTGTTTTACGGGATTAGTGGGAATAGATTGTGGTAACACAAAACTCCAAACCATCATGTAGTGCAATTGCCTCAGCACAAATACTAGTATTGTCTGAGATTATTTTAGCTCTAGCATAGATGAGATCCCCTCAACAATCTCTTACAGGAAAAGCCATGGAGCTTTCCCAAGATTAACTCTAGATGCACCATCACTGTTACATTTATACCACCCTTCTTGAGGAAAATCCCACTTCACAAATATGCAAGATAAATTTAGTACATATTCTTCAAAATATTGTACCATCTGAGGCCATTTAGTAGGAATATTATTTAGCCATGTATACCATCCTTTGGCTAACATATAAACATTCCAGTTAATTTCATACTCTACTCTGCTTCTAGGCATTCTCCCTCATAGATTATGGAATTCCTCCACTTCCATATTTGCCAACAAATTGTAACAGGAATAACTTTAAAAATAGGCTAAAGCTTAGGAGAACCTTCAGCTGACCACCACTGTGAGACTGCTTGATTAATCTACACAAGAGGTCCATGAAGGCCAGCTGCTGATGTGAAAAGTGACCAAATGTCCTTGGTAAAGTTGTCGAGAATAAATGGTATGTAATATCAATACTAGGATGCTCAAAACAAATGCATCTAGAGACAATAGTAATTTCGCATTTAGCTAGGGCATCATCTACTGACAGTTTCCTCCTTTATAGTTGATGTGCCGCCATTCTACGGCACTTTTGACTCCTTTAACTAAGAATAATCGTGAGTTTTCAAGCAATCGTTGTCGTTTTTGATGTTTTTATGTTGTATTTGCAGGAAATGTAGACAAGGATAAAAAGGAAGTAAAACTACTCAAGCTAAGTAACAAAGGTTGAGCTTGACGGAGGACCTGACGGCTCGTCACACCTGTGACGGACCGTCAGCCAAGCCACCAAACCTGGCAGCATTTTTAGGAGCCACTGGATAGCGGCGACGGTTGGCACGACGGCTCGTCACACCTGTGACGGACCGTCAGCCAAGCCGTCAAGTGGGAGCTCAAGGAGAGCCTGCACTGGATAGCAACGACGGTTGGCGTGACGGCCAGTCGCATGGGTGACGGTCCGTCAGCCAAACCGTCAAGTTAGAGCTAAAGAGAGCAAGCACTGGATAGTGGCGACGGCTTGGAGTGACGGCCCGTCGCATGCTTGACGGCCCATCAGGCGATCCGTCAAACGCGACGCGGGATTCCGAAAATCCTATTTTTGGACTTTATTTCCTGGACTACTATAAATACCCTGTGTTAGGTTTATTTTATTATTCATTACCCAATAGTTCTAGGATATTTTTGGAGCAAGTTTTGGTGAGAAAACTCGACACTATACGTTTTTCTTCTTCATCATCTTGTTCTTGATCGTTCTTGGGATCCTAGTTTTCTTGTTCTTGGATAATTGAAGCTAGTTTTCATACATTGTAAGAATCTTTTCTTTCTATTATGAATATAATCTTCTTCTCTTTTCCCAATAGCATGAGTAACTAACTTCCCACAACTAGGGTTGTGGGAGCCATGGCAAAAGTAGCAATATAGATTCCAGGTAGCGTAGGGTTCAATCTTTATGTTGTCACGTTGTTAATCATTCATCTATTAACGTTTTCTAGTGGTTGCAAACATTAGAACATGCCTAGGTTTAATTTGCTTGAGTAAAGAGATTAAAACCGGGAAATTTGATTAACTACAAGGATTCGAGACTACCAACTCTCGTCTTATGATTAATGCTGTAACTAGATTAATCTACTTGATGTTTAGGATTGAAACAAGAAAGTTCACCTTTTTAAGTTCGAGAGAATAAAAAAGGAAATTCGTCTATTTGGTTGAGAAACGTTTAGATGATACCATGAATTCAATCACATCGTGACATGCATATAGAAAGAACCCGGTTAAGCCTTGAGTCGAAATTGTTACAACGCCATGGTGAACACTTCCCTAGTTCACACTCATATTGATTAATAACCGTGTTTTATTATTTGCTTTGGTTAAATATTGTTCACACAACCCCCCCCCCAATTTACCGGAAACTATCGACTACTAGTCATCTAATTCACAAACGACCTAATTTGCACCTTATTTCCTGTGGGATCGACCCCAACCTTGTTGGGTTCTATATTTGACAGCGACCGCTTACGCTTCGTATTTGGAGTCGTAATTTGGGCGTATCAATAGTCTCCATAGGAAAAAGGAAATTCTATATGGAAATCTTTCATCTAGAACTTATTGCAGTACATGTTGCTTTGATGTTTGTGCCTTACTAATTTCAAGCAATCTTGATAGTGAATTTGCCATTGGTAGTGGCTATCCACCATGGTTTTTACCATAGCTCAGACTCCTCAGAAATGTTAAGATTAGAGATAACACGTTCAACAATGTCTTCTTGCAAATTTTGTTGCATTAGCTGAATATTTCACTTTTCTTCCTCCATATAGAAGTTGATCTTTTCAATGCTCTCATCTAATAGGAAGTCTTCAGGAACAACTGTCACGCCTCGAGGCTACCCCCTAGACGTAACACGGGACTCGGGATCACAAGTGATCCCAATTTAATTCTTGGTCATAGCATAACTTAGACAAACATAAGAATCATAGTGGAAGCATAAATAACAAGATAGACAACCAATTTCATAATAATAGATAAGGGTCTAGGAGAATCACAATCTGAAACAAGAAATCCTGAATAACTGTCTATGTCTGAAAAGCCTCTAAAACCATCATAATGTGTTGCTGGGACAAGACCCCAGCTAACTCTAAGTATAGAAGGAAAATACATCAAAATGCTAGACTTATAACTAGTCCTCAAAAGATGAGGACTCACCAACACGTGCTGAATGGCCTGCGACCTCTAGTCACGAGCCTGAGAATGGGAGCCTGAATCTGCATCGTAATAGGATGCAACACAAAATATGCGTCAGTACTATAGGATGTACCGAGTATGCGAGTTTATGCAATAACATGATAAGACATACTTAAAACATGCTTAAAATTGATTCATGCATAATACGAGGATTCATAAGTAAATATTTTAGTTTAAGCGTAAGACATGAAACATAAGTCAAACTTAAAAATAGAGTATCATATAACTTCATAACTTGAAAAGATTCATACGGGAGTTTCTCTTAACCGACCTTAAATCATAATGAAGTACATGGAGTCTAGTGTCATGCATCCACACTAAAAAAGGTTGTCCTAATCGGCCAAGGTTAGAACCATCTCATAAGGATCTTGTCATAAGCCACGGAGGGCAACCTACGGTGGCAACGTAGTTTTGGATTTGGGTTATTTGAAACCTTCATCGCTCGGTGCTAAATACTACTCCCAAAATATAACATGAGGATCACATACATGTGACATATCTAGATGTCAAATCTTGTTCATAAACATGTTCATAACTCGGTTCTTCATACTACTTGTGATCCTTATTTTAGAAAATAATTCATGAGCATTGATGACACATCGGATGTCTTGTCTTTCATAATGATTCATAACTTAAAAACTTGCATGACACTAGGTCAATTTCATAATCACATGCACTTTCATAAAATATAGGAACTAGGCATGCAGTTTCTTAAAATTCATGAAGTCATACTATTAAATACCCCAATTTGCTTAAATCAATCCATGCATGTAAAATTGGCTATACTTAGCCTTCAATTCATGAAATAAGAATTCACTTGTAAAAACTCATGCAAAATCATACAATTTAGTATTAGATTTCATAGTAGATTCATGAGAAAATAATTTATCGAAAAGCCATGAGAATTGGGTAAGAATCCTAATTTAAAATTCATGAAAATTCATATAAAAATTTGGGGGTTTTGATCACAAGGGTGAAAGAATTCCTTATTGAATATCCATATACCTGAATTGAAGCTTTCTTAATCTAGGATGAAAGGGATGGAGGCTTGAAGATGAACCCTTAGCTTGGAGCTTGGAGCTTGAGAGAATAGAGACCCTTTTCCTCTTTTAGGATAGAATGAGGGTTTGAGATGAGGCTTAAGCTAATTGAAGTTAAAACCCTTCTAGAATTGTCCAAAATGACCTCACTTAAGATTTAAAAGAATAGGGGAAAAGACCAAAATACCTCTGACTTAAAGAAGGAATCGCTTTCCACCGAATGGGCTACCCGACGGGCGTCAGAAATACGATGACCCATCAGACCAGGTCATCAAAAAAGCTAACTGGGGGTCTGGGGTTGCTAGATGATTTCCACAGTGGGTTCCCATGGCCCGTCACAACCGTGACGCCCGTGGTGACCGTCTGTCGGAACATAGAAATGGTTGGAAAGAAGCCACGGGGCAGTTTCCACGTTGGTCGGCGGGACCAACGTCTCGTGGAGACTGCTATGCCCGTCATCCTAGGCCGTCGAACTGGAGAACTATGGCTCAGGGACGTTAGACACTTCCCACGATAAGTCCCATGGCCCATCAGAAATATGACGCCCGTGGTGGTCGCTCGTGGGGACCTACAGTTGCAAACATTTCAGGGATTCTAAGTTTGAAATCTGATCCGGATACCGGGGTGTTACAACAACGTAGGTAATAGGCTCTAGTTTTGTCCAATTATCAAACCAAATACTAGAACAACCATTTCTAGGTTCCCACAAAATTTCTTGCTCTAAATTCTCCCCTACTTTCAATATCTTCTTCCATAGTTGTGATCCCTCTTTTCATTACACTAGCGCAACACTTAGTTTCTTTTTACAATACTTGTTCAATATGAAGTTAATATAAATATATCTAGTGCTTTTGAATGTCCATCAAAGCTTGCAAATAGAGCCTTGAGACATCGAATAGGCTTTTGAAACCTAATCTCCCTCCTCTTTGGGCAGACATAGGTTTTTCCAGGATGCCAAATGTCTACTCCTACCTTCTTCCATATTACTCCAAAAAATTATTACAAAGATTCTCTGGATATCTAGTGTATTTGTTGGAGTAACAACTGACAAAAGGTAAATGGGCATGCTTTACATTACACTATTGATGAGCACAACCTTCCTTCCATATGACATCAATCTTGCTTTCCAGTTCTACAATCTATCCTTCACCTTATTGATAAGATCATTATAGAAGATCTTTTTTTCCTAGAATGAAAAATGGGGCATCCCAGGTGCTTGAAAGGGAAACTTCCTATCACAAAACCTGTGGATTCGTTCCATTTCCTGAACTTGAACTACTTCTGTCTTGCTGAACATGTAAACATAACTTTTCTCATTATTGATTAGTTGTCCATACACCTTCTCATACTCATGTAGAACAATCATTATCATTTTCAAGGACTTCTTGTCAAAGGATGTAAACATGATGGTATCATCTACATAGAAAAGATGATTAATATTATCACTACACTTTGGCATCCCATATCCATTGTAATCCATATTGTCAAATAGAACATTTAAAGCCCTAGATAATACTTCAGCTGATAGAATGAACAGTGCAGGATACAAAGGATCTCCCTGTTTCACCCCCAGTTGAGTGGAAGAAACCATAACTTTGTCCATTTATTAGTATTGTGTACCAGTTGTTTGCAATAAACCTCCAGATCATACCAATGAATATTTCTACAAACCCTATTTTTTCTCAAAACTCTAGATAGATATAGCCATGACACTCTGTGATAGGCCTTTGACATATCTAGCTTCAATACATTGGCAGGCTTCCCTCTTTCTTGGTATCTATTACTATTTCCTAGGTTAATAGGACTTTCTTAATGATACAAATCCCCTTAACAAACCCTGACTGGCAAAATGCTCAATAAAGTAATATCAACCTAAAATTAGTAACCCGATAAAAATCAGAGTCAGTTCAAGTGATTACTCAATATGATTACTAGTGAATCCATAGCCTTAGATCGATTTCATCTCATTGATTACGTAAAATCTACTTATCATCTGGTTAATTGTTCATTAGTTATTTTTTTTTCTTTTTAGTTTAGCTAATTCATAATATAATTTGATTTTTTATGCTTGAATAGATAATTTGAATTAATTTAATTTAGTAAATAGTTAATTGGCAAGTCTCTGTGAGTATAAGTCTGGACTCAAAATCCTATATTATTTGTATGACCGCATGCACTTACGTGTGCATTTGGATTCAATAAGTTTTTGACATTGTTGCCAAGAATTAGTTAGAACTAATACTATTTTGAATTGTTATTGAACTATTCAGATTTCACTTGGATGGTTGTTTTTGTGCTATACAAGTTATAGGTTAGTGTATGTCCAACCCCCAGAGTAAAGACAATCCCTTGATTCTCATTGATCCAAAAATTGAACATACGCTCAAAGAGTTGAGAGTGATGGGTGATAATCTGAATCCACCTAACCCCGTTGATGGTAATAGTGGTGATCTACAACACACTACTGCACATGCAACACATATTCCTATGTTTATCTTTGCGAGGCAGAATCGTGAGAATGCCTCCAAGGCTATTGTCAAGCCAACCATCATAGGAAACTTTGAGCTAAAAAAGGGCACGTTGCAACTAGTGCAGAACACTTATCAATATGAGGGTAAACCACATGAAGAGCCACACAATCACCTGCAAGAGTTCATTGAGTTAAGTGATAACTTTCACTACCAGAATGTAATAGACAAATATGTCAATTTGACATTATTCCCTTTCTCACTCATTAGGAAAGCCAAGCAATGGTTGCTGAATGAGCCTGCAATTTCTATAACATCTTAGAATACTTTGTCAGAAAAGTTTCTCAACCAATTTTTTTCATCTAGAAGAATAAAAGAGCTCAAAGGCAGGATTTACGGTTTTGTTCAGAAAGATAATTAATCTCTACCACAAGCGTGGGAGAGATACAAGTGATATCTGCTAGACTGTTCACATCACCAGCAACCCTAGGATATTATTTGGTTTAACTTTATTGAAGGATTAAGGCTAACTCAAAATTGCTAGTAGATGCCATATCTCAAAGGCAAAATTTGTCCAAGAGCTATGATGAAATTGAGGCATTGCTAAATATGATGTCTGCAGGGCATAGAGACTATTAGGAGCCAAGCAGAGTGTTCACTACTCCTCAAAAAATGCCACGAAATCTTGAGTTAGATGATATGCTATCAGAGCCGATATTGGTAAGATTTTCACATTGGTGAAGCAATGTTTGACACCTCCAAGTGTGAGTCAGGTTTAGCATGTTGACCTATCATGTGAAAAGTATGGAGAGAATTATGCTTATTCAAGATATCCATTGAATCCTGAGTCTATTTTCTATGTGGGGCAGCAGATTATAGACACCACCTAAACTTCGCTTAGGGTGCAAACTAGTAGGTCTAGAGACAACAGTATAGGCAGCCAGCTCTACAAGTGAGCAGCTTCTTGGAGGAGATAGCGAAGCCATTTATATGATAACAAACTCAAATTGTGGCTGAAATGCAAAAGTCTATTCATGAACTTGAGTGCCAAATGGGCAAGATAAATTCATTACAACACACAAGATCTGTAGGTGCATTACCAAGTGATGCAGAGAATAATCCAAAGCAAGTAGCAATCACATTAGGAAATGGAAGAGAGTTGGATGAAGCCCTTTCTAAATAGAAAACTCAAGAGGCAAGTGTAGAGTTGCTTAAAGCAGAGCTGACAAAGAGAAAGACAATATTTCTGGATCACAAACTTCCACCTCCTTTTCCACAAAGATTGATTCCTACACCACCTCCAGCACCGACACCTGATCCAGAATTAGAGGTTATGCTAGAAATGGTAGTTGAAAAAGATGCCGTTGAGTAGCCTGAGATCGTAAGAGAGAGACCTCTACCACCACTCCCTCAGAGGTTCCATAAAATCAAGGATGATGCTAACTTTAAGAATTTTCTTGATATCTTCAAGCAACTTCATATAAACATCCATTGATTGATGCCTTGAGGAATTTATTGAAATATTCTAAGTACTTGAGACAAGTGGTGGCCTACAAGAGAAGGTTGGTTGAGTTTAAGATGATTGTACTTATCGAGGAGTGCAGGTCATGGGTCTTGAGTAAAATTCCTCAAAAGCTCAAGGATCCTGGGAGTTTCACCCTTCCAATACAAACTGGTGAAAGTGATATTGGGCAGGAATTGTGTGGTTTATGGGTAAGTATCAATCTGATGCCCCTTTCTATTTTCAAGACACTTGGTTTGGGATATCCGCACCCCATCACTATTACCATGCAGTTAGCAGATCGCTCTCATGTCTATCTCAAGGAAGTGATTGAAGATGTTCTCATCAAGGGTGGTAAGTTTGTGATTTTTATTGATTTTATAATTTTAGATTTTGAAGTAGATGATAGGGTGCCAGTCATATTGGGGCACCCATTCTTAGCCATGGGTGGAGCACTGATTAATGTCCGAGTAGGCCAGTTAAAAATGAAAGTGCATGATGAGAAAATGGCATTCAAGTTATACAAAGCACTCCCTACCCCCTCACACCATAGAGACTTCTGTATGATCACATAGGTGGTCAAAAATAAGTGTGAGTGGAAGAGAATGAAGTTGATAAAGTGGAATCCTTGCATACTGATAATAATTTATTTGAGGAGCAGAAAGAGAAATTGCTCAAGTTGTTGAGAAAGCATGAGCAAGTGATAAGATGGTCGGGACATGAGCCAGAAAGTAGTACAGAGGTAAGGAAGCGAGTGAATATCGAAAGAGATGAGCCTCCAAGAGCGAAGAAGAAATGAAATCTCAACCACAAAGAGAGGAAGCATTTGAGAGTGCCTTGATATGATATGGGACATACATTGTGTTGCAACATTAAATCAGGCATTGATTGGGAGGAAACCCAATTTGTAATAGCTTAGTTTTCTAGTTTTATGGTGTCATATTTTTTTTTTTTTTTGTGTAGGTTAAGGGAAGTCTGAGTACTCAAAATTTGGAAGCTAAGAAGCATGGCTAAAGCTTTAGTGTGGGGTCATTCGCCCCTCCTCATTGATTATGAAGAACATATGCTACTAGATAGTCCCTCGCCTCAGGGAGTATCTCTAACCCAGTCTTTATCTTATTTATTACTTTGGGGACTGATAACGTTCAAGTAACACTCTCCATACAGAGATGATAGTGATCATTAGAGCAAAACAAAAATTATATTCCCGATGGGTGTCGGAGTCGATCCCATAGAGAATGGTAGAGTCACCTATACGATTATCGTATATCAATCACCAATAGAGTAATCGTTCAAATAACATAAAAAATAAAATGGGGGGAAATTAGAGAATTAGGAATCTGTCACAATCGCAATTCGAGCAAAACAATAAAGTAAGTAGGGATTTGTATCAAGAGAGAGGACGACTAGAGGTACCTTTCTGATGGGACTTAAACATGGGTTAAGGTACTTGCTTAATTATGTGAATACTTAATAAACGATATGGGTAGCATTGACTTTAGTCATGAATATCAATCTTTCGATCTTACAAATATTTATTCGATGGTCTCTATTTGAGCACCATGGTTTCAACACAAACAATTAGTTTAGGCTTGGGGAAGTCACACTATTTCTAGCTTAGACTCTTAAATGGGTGTTTTTTGACGATTGAACTATTTCTAGCCTCAATCTAGATGAAAATCCCAAGTACCCACTATTTTGAATTCTCATTCGAAATCATGAACTTTTCTTTCAAGCAAGAACACAACTAATTAAGTTCAATCAATATTTGCAACCATCAATTTTAGAGTTAAAATAAGGAGAATTCAATAGACCCATATCAATTTAGCAATTATAAACACAATTGAGTTTTTGAAGGTTCTCAAATCGTTACATAAAAGTTGAAAAAAATACCTTTGGAGACATGCGACACAACATGCGATTGCACCACGCATTATGCACGTCGTACGACTCTATTTCAGCAGACTAGTGACTTCAGCCGATTCCAGGTGTCATGCGAAGGGGCTGCGGTCTGCACCAGCCGTTGTGTGTATCGTAAGGCGGCCACACCTCTTGACATACTCTTCTTCTCTTTTGATCACCTTCACACTTCAACTCCTTTTGAGCTCTTTTGGGTTCATATCCTTGTTTTCTACTTGTAACCATGAGTACCTGCATTTGCATTAATAAAGGCCATAAGTACCTTTAAATCTTATCAAAGCATGACAATAATTCATGAATAAAGGCTCAATAAGTTGGTAGATTATCAACTTATCAAACCCCCAAACTTGAACTATTGCTTGTCCTCAAGCAAGATACAAAGTAAGGAATGAATTATGCTTTAAAACACATGGGTTTTACCAAAGATTACTCTACTCTAAAAAAAAGTAGGAAAAATAACAAACAAAAAAACTCAAACAAAAGACTCAACTACAATGCTTATCTCAATTTGGACCACTAGATTCTCAAGGCAATTGATCAATTCAAAATATTTATCAAAAGGACTTCATTTCTCATTCAATAAAAGGGGAATTTGCCATTCAAAACAAGATCAAGCTTCTCAAGTCATTAGCATGGACCTTCAAGGTTTGCCTCGAGATTCACCACACAACTTATCTCGTTCGTTCCTCTTAATTGAAATAGAGACTTTATCATTCCTATAAAGTGTGCGATGCCACTCACCACAAGAAATAATCCCCACTCACCATCATGCAATTCACAAGACAAAGGGATTATAAGAGAACCAACAAACTCTCACTCTCTCAAAGAAGTTTAAGTGTACACATATCGAACCATAGGCTTGCCCTTCATGTAATTTGCCACTAATGTAGAGTTACCAAGCTTGGGATCGCTAAGGACCTATGGGTTACGATGTTGGCTAAGGTTAAGGTGCGGATTACATTTGGCTCAAGTGACCAAACCTCCCTAATGCTCCTTGTGATCATTTCAAAAACCGCTCACAATTTTCGAACAATGACTTCACCTTGTTTCTCCCTCACACAATCCCAAAGTTTTCCCTTCAAACTTGACCATTTGACATTCCTTATATCACCTTCATTTGGTAGCACCAATTCCTTCTGTAATAATTCTCTCGGTTATTTATGCGTGTTCGCCTTTCTTTTACTGTTAGAGCTTGCCTGTAGCGGTCCCAAGTCATTTATGGCTTGCTGGGACCGGTAGTTTGGTGCTCGAGCCATTGGTTTGGTCTTTTTGGACGTTTCTTGTTTGAGAGCTTTAAGCTTTTGAAATCATTGACTTCAGTAAACATTCTTGGAACATGCTCAAAATCAAATTCTGACAGTTCCGTTAGCTCTGGAGCGTAGACTTTGGTCTAGAGGGACCTTTGGTCGAGATCCGGGAGCTTTTTAGCTTGGAATTCTCTTTCATTCTGTGTTTTCAGGCCAGTTGAGTTTGTTTGGTTGACATTGGTCAACATTCGGAGAAGACGGCCTCGGATGGAAATTTTGTCAGTGCAGTTAGCTCCAGAATGCCGAGTTTGTGTTAGGTAGTTGGTTGGTTTGGGTCCCGGGTGATCCGGGCTTACTTTGGGTGTTTGGTTGGTGTTGGTTAGTGTTGACTTGGGTCAACATTCCTCTGAGACGACCTCGTATGGAAATTTTGTCAATTCTATTGAGTTCGGAATGTCGTTTCCACTCTAATAGCACTATTGGTTTCTGAGTATCGGGTTTCGATTGTGCCCGGAATGCCCCGTAGAAGTTTTAGCTATTGCTGATTTTTGCTGTGTCTGGTGGGTCCGCAATTGCGGTATTTGACCGCATTTGTGGCTACCGCAATTGCGGTTAAATGCCGTATCTGTGGTATTTTGGCCGCATTTGCGGTATTTTGGCTGCATTTGTGATATTTTGGCCAAAATTACAAAGTTTCGCATTTGCGGTGATTTCTCCGCATTTGCAGAGGTCACTATTCTTCCGTGCCTCTGCAATTGCGATAAAAGTGCCGTAATTGCGGTATCTGGCAGCTTTTAAATGTCTTCTTCTCTCCTCCATTTCATTATATTTCTCCAACTCATTTCCACCATTAACATCAGCTCTCAAAGCTCTGTTTGCTCTCTTTTGGCCATCAATTTCTTGGAGTAGCTTCACCATTGCTTCGTGACCTTTTTCCCGTCTCTAATTTGGTAAGCCTTCTTGTTAATTTCCGATTTTCATTCATTAAACTCTCTTTGAATTCTTAAATGGGTGGGCTATTTTGGAGCCATATTTCATGTCCATTTTCGCTCGAATTTCGAGCATGTGCTCCCGGGATGGTAAGAAACACTTTGGTGTTTTTGGTTTCCCATTTCGATTGTGGGGTCCATGGGCCCGTTTGTGAACTGGATTTTGACCCGGTTATATTTATGGCATTATGTATATCGTTAGTCTTGTATTAATGTGTAGATTATTGTGTTGATAGCATTTTCACGAATTGGAGCTTTCCGGAGCAGTTCGATCTTGGACAATGCCGTTCCCGCAGCTAGTCATCGAATGACAGGTAGGTTATGACTTTCCCTACCTAGACTCTGCGTATATGGTCTATAACTGCATTAATTAGCATCCTTGGGTGGGTTATTATAGGTTGGTACCCCAGACCTTGTACGCCTTTTTTTATCCATTTATTTTGTACGTTGATTATAGTATTCGTATCAGTATTGTATATTACCCTTGTGGTCCTGTGTGGCCTTGTTTTGACTCTGGAACATAGATGGTGGGTTATTTGGGAATGTCCGCGAGTCTCGGATATCGAGAAATGATTCTAGGTTGATTATGATATGCTGTAGAGCTTTTAAGCCTGTGCAGGGCCGGTAGGAATTATTTGTGAGTCTTTAGGCTAACCTATTATTTGCGAGCATATTATTCATGCAAGGGTTTTCTGCGTGTTCTACTACGAATTTGGTTTCGGGCCTACTATACATGGTTTTCTAAACTTGCATGGCCCCGAGGGCCTATTTTTGGTAATATGACTTTATGAGTATTTTAAAACTGGCTTTTATGAAACCTCTCGGATAAAAGAGGATATTACGATGATTTGATTACCTGTTTTCACTTATACTAGGCTCGGCTGTGCCAGAGTTCTAGACTTGATTTACTACTATTTTAGACCCGGATAAGTGCCGGGCACACTGTTTAGGGATTTTGACACTTGATTACTGATTTAGACACGGAAACACTCTGGGCACCTTTTATATCGAATTTTTACTACCAGTTTTTGGATGGAAAGGAAAAGTACTGCTTTTGTGCACCTGTTGATAAGCTCGATTCCAGGTGCCCCAATGCATTTTCTTGGGTTTTACCTTTATGCATTTATTGATGAGCCAGATGTTAAATTCCTGGCGCCCCGATACGTTTATTTCGAGTTTACATTTGTGCACTTGTTGATAAGCTCAATGGTCGATTTTGGGTGCCCCGATGCATCTTCTCGGGTTTTACCTTTATGCATTTGTTGATAAGCCAGATGTTAAATTCCTGGTGCCTCGGTGTACCGAACACCGAGTTTTTACTTTTATACATTGTGCATCACATCATCCTTTGTTGCATTTCATTCTGTTGGTGTGTTCTTGGATGGGTTGGTTGTCTGGATTGATTGTATTGTTATACTAGGGTTGTACTTGTGAGATGGATTCCTGTTTATGCTTACTTTGAAGTTGGATTTGTAATGTGAATTTCTTATGTGTGTTGGTTCCTTCTTGAGTATGTTAAACTGCTTTGCTTCTTTTACTTTTTACTTGAGGTTACCGCTATACCGACATGTTCTCAACTCTTTCTCTTTATTTACATTGTTGTGCAAGGACTCCATGTGCGTTCTTCCTTCCTTCACCTGTGATTCTGTGTATAATTGTCTTCTGTGCTAGCATTTTGTGCTTATAAATCTTGGTTTTCTATTCTCCGTGCTAGTTCCTTGTGCTTTCTCTATTGCTTCGGTGACTACTTTCTTGCTATCTGCTACTTACTATTTTTATATCTTATATGAGCTCAGTCGACTGATGATGCCTACTGAGTACCCTTTGTCTTGGTACTCATACTACAGTTCTTAATCTTTCTGGTGCAGATATTAGTTGAGCTTTCGCCATTGATCGCGTTGGAGACACATGCAACTTTTGGACATTCGAGACTAGGGTGAGCGTCTGGCGGTCAGGGCTTGACCATATCTCATCTTTTGTACTGTTACTCCTTGTATATTCGGAGACAGTTGTACTTATCCTTTTGTTACTTCTAGCACTTGTATTCTATTCAGAAGCTTCCGTACCATCGATACCAAGTCTTGGGGTTGGTGTAGTTTTATTTTGTATACATATATTTGGGTTATTTCTTCCACTTTGTCTATCTTTATATTTTGCTTTCGCTTATTTCTGTTTATTATGTGTATCGGTTAGGTAGTAGCCCATTAGTGATCGTTCTGGGCTACGAGAATTGGTACGCCTACTGTGGGGTTATAGGTGTCATCATGACCTGAGAAATTGGGTCATGAAAGCTTGGTATCAGAGCTCTAGGTTCATCAGTGTCGTGGTACAGAAGGAAGTGTCTACGTAGAGTCTCGCGGATTGGTACGATGACGTCCGTATCCTATCTGTGGGAGGCTACATGTAATGACCCTTCCGGTCATTTCCACGTTTGAGTTTTGAAGTCAAGCAAATCGACAAAAGATATCGTAAGACCTTTAACAAATTTTCTGAACTTTGGGTCAAATGTGTCAGGGCTTTTCTCCCAGTATATAAAGAGTTAGAAGTCCCCCGAAATACCAAATCGAAGGTCTACAAGTCTAGTTTTCAACGCACAAAACCTCACGTCCAACTGATCTCAGAGTAAAGAGTTATGACTGTTTTACCGCGGACTGTCTGGCAGAAAACGGGTTGCGAACCGGGTCGCTAATCGGGTCGGGTTAAACTCGATTTAAGCCTCGACTTCACGTTTTAAAACGCCATTTCAGTTCCGAAACAGTGATAAAACATAAGGGAGGATCCCGAGAGAATTCTTGAGTATCAAAATCGTGCGTTGGCGAATTACGAGCCTAAACTTAAGAATTTTATTAGCCTCGTGCGTGTATTTTAAAATACGTTATTTAAAAGTTGAATTTGGTAAAAATTATATTATTATTGCCTTTTCGAAATATTTTAAAGGTTTATGAAAAATATATTTAATACGATATAAGTGTATACGTATTTATTTTATAAAGTTTTTATACTCCGTAATATTTTAACGGAGATAGTAAATTTAGCTATGTTGAAAGTTATTATTATAATATAGTAGGTTTTGTTTGAAATAATTTTCTATGAATTATGGTATATTTAAAGTATTATATTTATTTTACCACGAATTTATACAATACCCGAATATTTATTTAACGGGGTAAAAATTATCTTGGTGCCACCTCTACCTCCACGTGGAAGTGGAGGGAGGACACCATAGTCCATACGTGGCCTGCCATGCCAAATGTCCCACCCACTTTAATTAATTTCAACAAGCATGCTGCCTACTCATTTAAACAATTGAACAATTTGCAAATGTAATTTGCTGTCAACATACTGATCACGTTCTTCAACATAAACTTTCACTCATCATATTGTGTGCATGATTGATTCTATGTGCGCTAACGAGTGTTGCTGAGGGAAAATTATTTTGATGCAATATTCGATCATCGAAAGAAAATCAATTATCTACGCTAAATTATTCAAAAGCCCGAATTCGAGTTTGATTTAGTTTTGGATTTTCTCGGAGTGATTCGAGCTTGGACATCGTTGTTCTAGCAGCTTGTCGTCGGACGACAGGTAGGTTACGGTTTATTTTCCCTAGACTCCGCATATATAGAATAAAATTGTATTAATGGGCATCCTTGGGTTGGATTATTAGGTTGGCACCACAGACCTCGACCGCGTTATTCATGTCCGCCTACTTTTGTTCCTCCGTTGCTTGTAGTATTTGTCGTTATATTTTCTTTACCCTTGTGGTCCTGTGAGGCCTTGTTGACTCTGGAACATAGAAGGTGGGATTTTGGGCATGTCCGCGAGTCCCGGGCATAGAATTATCCTTCTAGGCTGGTTATGCTTGCTGAGTAGCTGTGGGCCTGTGCAGGGTCGATAGGTTGATTGTGAGCTGCGGGGCAGCAATTGTGTGTGATCATACCATTTCCATGCATATAGAGAGGTTTTATCCATGTTTTACTGTGGTTTTGGCTTCGGGCCTACTGGCACTGTTTTCTAAACCTTGCATGGCCCGGGGGGTCCGTTTTTGATGGAAATAATTTGGAAATGGTTGATTTCACTTGTGAGATTTTGGGCAAGAAAGTAGAAAAATTATGTTTAAAATCATCAGTTTTACGATTATCGCTAGACTCGGCAGGGCCGGAGTACTAGTTGAGTTTTCTTGCTACTTGAGATGATTTTTAGTCTCGGTCGGACCGAGCACCTAAGATGACTTTTTACTGTTTAGACCCGGTTACGCCCGCGCACCCTTGGAGGGGTTTTTGAGGTATTTTCCTACTATTTTTAGTCCTGGACAGGGTCTGGGCATGCATATTCGAGACTGGGTCTCTATCTTGATACAGGTTCTGATACTGAGTTTTAGTATGGGGTCTGGGACCTCCATGGACCTTGCCATCCGGGCCATGGGCTACGGGCTGCGTGTGCCGGAGGAGGGGTATACGGTGGAGTAGAGGTATACGGGCAGAGTCCTTCCATGGAACCTACCTGCTGGGCCGGATCGGCGCCGGAGGAGGTACATACAGAGATACCATGGCACTTGGGATCTTCATGCATCATATCATTCATGGTTCGAGGTTCCACCCTTGTTTGTTGTTTGCTGATTGTACGCTCCGGTAGTATGGGATGCCGGAGGGTTTGTTTTCACTTGTTTTTGTTCCTCGGTTGTATGGGCGACCGAGGGACTGTAGGTAGACTCTTTCTATTTACTTGTAGAATTATTCCCTGTTACGGTTAATTATGAAATAGGTTACTGCTAGACTGCTAGTTGCTGGGTGTGAGATTGGTATGATAAGTTGAGTTTGATTCATGTCTCTGAGCATGCCTATTATTACTCTTCCTCTCTTCTTCTTACACTTGAGGTTACCGGTATACCGTCCATTTCATAAACTTATTTTGTATACACTGTTGTTGCAAGGACCCCAGGTGCGTTGTTTCTTACTTTCACCTGTGCCTATGGTGTGTATATTCTGCTTACTAGCCTCACATGTGGTTCTGTTGATTTCCCTCTGGGCTAGTTCCTGTGTACCTTTCGTTGATTTCTGTGATTGATTGCTTCTATTCTGTCTTTTGCTGCTCTTTTATCTTATATGTGCCCAGTCGGCCTATGATACCTACTGGGTACCTTATGCTTCGCATTTGGTGCTCACCCCTTCCCCCTGCATCTTTTGGGTGCAGATCCTAGCGTGGGCCATCGCTGTTAGACCGTTGTGACTCGTGCTTGGAGATCTGTTGAAGACTACTTCAGGCTGAGGGTGAGCTCTTGGCGATCGGAGCTTAGCTTTAGTTTATCTTTTGCTTAATGTACTCTATTACCATTCAGAGACATCTGTATATATAGTTTTGGTTTATTGGCACTCCATGTATGTAGTTTGGCTCTGTACTATGATACCAGGTCTTGGGGTTTGGTTTAGTTTCCGCATATGTATATATTGATATCCATGTTATCTATTTTATTCGTCTTGTTCCCTTATTTATTAGATAGTAGCCCATTGCTAACTGTTCTGGGCTACGGGGGTTGGTTCACCTACGGGGGGTTGTAGGTGCCATCATAACCGAGAAATTGGGTCGTGACACTTATGTAGTAACTCTTTGTTGTTCATCTAAGTAAATGTTTGTTGTTCATTTGAGTTTATTGCAACTTCTGACTTTTGTAACAATATTTTGTTTTCTATATTTTTTTAACTCACAATCTTAGAGTTGGAGATGTCGTACCTAACTATCGAGCAATTGTTTTTAGGTATAATTTATAAGCTTTAATTTATTTATTTTCAACTTTTTTTCACACAATAATTTAATATTTATTGTTATAATTTATAAATACGACGTATTTTAAACCATCTACATATAAAAATTTATATTTATATTTATAATTAAAAAAAATAAAACTAAAAAAGTGATTGTTTTACATGATAAGAAGTCTATATATTGCAATCACTATAACACCAATCTTATAAGAATTCAAAACTTTTCATCCACACTCTTCAAACTTTTTTCATCTCTTCTCCATATTTTTCTTCTTTAAATCAAGAGATTAATATCTGCTTTCTCAATTATTTTGTTTAAAGAAGTTTCGTATATTTTTCTTCTGTTCATCTACTCCATTCAAGTATTAAGGTATTTCAAATGGCTCATTCCTCTTGTTATTTTTTTTTTATTGACAAGGATATATATCACCTTTTTTAAAGTATTCTCAATCATAGACACCACAATTCTCTTCCTTTATGTAGTATTTTTTTGTGCAATTTGTTCCCAAACTTTTTTATTATTAATGTTCACTAAATATGACATGGGTTTTCTTTTAGGGTCGTGGTAGACATGAAAAACTCATTTATGGAGGATCCTATTTTTTTTTAAAAAAATTAGGTTTTCCCATCAACGGACGAACTTTTTTTTTTTAAAAAAAATTAGGGTTCGCCCATAAACGGACGACCTCTAAATTTTTTATTTTTAAAAAATATTGAATTCTCTCATAAACGGACAAACTCAATTTTTTAAAAGTATATGAATTTAGGGTTCTGTAACTTTTAACAAATTATTAATATATTTAAATTAATTATTTTCTTGTTAGATATGAATTCTTCATTCGAAAATATACATCCTGGTCCAAAAGTATATGATGTGTTAACACTTCAAGGAGATCATCGTTCTCAATCTATTTGGGATGACCAATTGATTGGACAGACATGGTATTTAAAAATTCATCGTTCTGACAACAAATTTTGAAATCATATCACGAATCAGTCTTCTTTACATCTCCGCTTTCTTAATTACTTTGATTTGTGCGGGTTTAGAGGGGTATTGAAGGTCTGCTATATCAAGTTCAATTTCGGGATTATTACTG
>QJPP01002836.1:0-84370 GCA_003996215.1 Jaltomata sinuosa | reverse complement strand
TCCTTCACTTGACTTGGCATGCCTCGTCATTTGACATGTGATACCAAATTGGGCCTCTAGAATAAGTTGATGTCTTGGGCATAGCAAAGTTGACTCATCACTAGCCCAAATAATGGACTATCCCAACAAAATTAGACTTTTATTAAATACGTATTTATTGGATTAAAATAATTGATCCAATCATATTAATCCATAATATTGATTTGGACTAATATATTTTGAATTTGATATAATTCAAATAATTTTATAAATTTATTTTCAATAAATTTTAAATGATAACATTATAATTTAAGTAGAAGTTTAATGGTGATCAAACTACAAAATAGTTTTCCTTCCTAACGTGTTCTTTTATAATTACTAGTCTCTATAAACGTGCCTCGCACGTTAATCCATGACAACTATTATAAAGTTTGTATCTAAAGATAATATATAAACTTCATGTTATTTCTTTGGTCTTAAAATATTGTTTTAGCTTATAGAGGACATGACCTTAGATAAGAAGGTATGGAGGTCGCGAATTAGGGTAGAAGTTTAATAGGTAGTGGAGTGATATCTTGCTCTTCGATGGATTTATGTTTGGTGGTGTCTATCATAGTATTAGCCTAATTCTTTTACTGTCTTGCTTTTGATTTATATCATCATCTATTATTTATGTATTTTGATTATTACATTAATTTGTTAATGTTACTGTTTTCTTATTAATTGTGGTCTGAATACTTCATTTAAATAGAATACCGTAGCTTTGAATTTAATACAATATTTTTAAAATTAAGTATTGTATTCTTTAATTGAATATTGTAAGTTTGAATAATAAATATTGTAGCTTGTACTTGAATACTATAACTGTAGTTTGCTCTATTATGGATTAGAAAATTAATTACTTCAGTTTTGATTTTAATATAGATTACGATAGTATACATTTTTTTATATACTATTATTTTTACAATAGTATTAATTTTTTTTGTATACTATTATTTTTATTTTCATATTGTAATTGTGAATTGAATATTGAAGCTTTTACTTAAATATTTTTGACATGTCAAAAATTTAAAGGAAACAAAAAAAAACATGCAATAATAGATATAGTAGGTAAAAGCTTTTGTCTTAATTTTATTTTATGTCAAACTTGTTAATTTCTTGAAGATTTTAAAAAATAATTACTTTGATTAGAACCGATTACTGATAAGGAGTAAGTAGGGTCATTGTCTCCTACTAACTCAAATTTAAGAAGAAAAGAAATACGTATGGAAAGGAAGTACGCTTGAATTCGGAGTCCTAGATATTATGGAAACAAATTTAATTTCACAGTTTCGTCCAATATTATTTAGAGAATATTTCAACTTAACAGGATATAAAAATTATTCAATATTTTAAAATTATTTTCGTCAATCAACATTTATATTCATGTTTTTATAATAACTAGTTCAGTGTAAGTGCGTTGCACGTGTGTATCACAACAATATAAAAAATTGCATACAAAAAGACAATGGAGTATATAATATTGCAATTGAGGCCGGTGAAACTCCTCCCCACTCACGTATTTAAATCATTATCTAATATGATTAGTGTACGCGTGTTGCATTATGTATTACGTTAATCAATAAAAATATATGTGAAACAAACATATCTTTGAAAAATAAAAGTCAATATTAAAATAAATATAAATTTTAATATCTTAACAAAAATAAAATAATACAATAATTGAGATATCAGAAGAATACAATTAAACTTAATCTTCACAAAAAATTCTCAAAACCCGATAAAACATTCATCTTCCACCAGTATTAAGCAACAAAAAAAACATCTAGTAACAGAATAAAAATTATAAAAAAATAATGCAACAATCGAGATATCAGAACAATACAATTAAACCTAACCTTCACGAAAAATCCTCAAAACCCGACAAAACATTCATCTACCACCTATATTAAGTAACAAAAATAATAATATCTAGTAACAGAATTAAAACTACAATAGGATAATATGATAATCGAGATATCAGAACAATACAATTAAACTAACCTTCACAAAAAATTCTTAAAATCTGACTAAATATTCATCTACCACCTGTATTAAGCAACAACAAAAAATATCTAGTAACAAAATAAAAACTACAATAAAATAATACGATAATCGAGATATCAAAATAATACAATTAAACCTAACCTTCAAGAAAAATCCTCATAACCCGATCAAGCACATCTACCACCTGTATTAAGCAGAAAAAATAACATCTGGTAACAAAATAAAAACTACAACAAAATAATATGATAATTCAGATATCAAAATAATACGGTTAAACTTAATCTCTACACAAAAATTCCTCAAAGCCTGACCAAATATTCATCTATCACCTATAATTAATATAAATAATATTAGTTGATTAGTTAAAAGAAATTCTAATCTTAAACCTAAACTCCTAAAGTTATGCTTAAATCTAAATTATACTAACATAATCGTATAAATAACAAATTTAACTAAATAAAGAGAGACAATAACTAATTTAACTAAATAAAGAGAGATAGTTAATATAAATAATATTAATTAATTTGTCAAAAGGAATCCTAAACCTAAACTAATGTTTAAAGCTAAAAAACATAGTCGTATAAAAATAAATTTAATGAATTTTATAAATTTAGACTTCTTGTTGTATATTAATAATAATAATTGGAGGAAAATAGTAAAAAGACGATTTTGTCTAAATGAGAGACTTTTAATAAAGGGCAAAAAGTTTAAATCACATTATAAGGTGCTTCACAATCTAGATTCCTCAATGCAATAACTGATAGAGATTGTAAGTCTAGTAACTCGGTGGGAGGAGGATACTTCTCTGGTAAAATCAGGTGCCCAAAGAAAACTGGTAAAACAGTCTCGGACCCTAGCCATCTGGCAGACCCAACACGGGTGAAGTATTGAGGAGGCAATGGTTCATAAATTGGGATAGTAAAGTTCAAAGTATGGTCTGCATAAATATACTGCTTCTTCAGCATGAAATATTCATGATGAAGAATATGCCCCCTATTATCTTCTATAATAACCCAAAAAGGTTCTACATAACCATGGACTTTGTCCTCCCACGAAAAATCTGGTGTGATAGTCAATTCTACCCTCACGACTGAGTTGATAATTGCTTGAACATGTGCTGCAAGGTTGAGCTTTAGAAAGTGATGAATGAACTTGTGAAGTGTTCTTATCTCCTTCGGAAAACGAATAAGCTCCCCTAACTCTTGTGATGAAAGATCATAATACCGATTCCAAGGCAAATCTTTCTTCTCCAATCTCATCAACTTTGGAATGCCATGGAGTTGACAAATTGGTGTTGGCACACTCCACATCCTCTTACTTATCATCTTGCACTATTTCAAAGCCTTCTCAGCTAACAGAATCCATCCTTTTTTTCAGAACTATCTCAAAAAGGGCTCGCATCATACTTGCAACACTCTGAGTTTCCGAGTACCTTCGTTTGAACCTCGCGAATAATATTTTGTTGGTTGGCTTCCGATCACCAAGACTTTGATAATCCAGATACAGTCATATCTCTTTAACGTGTTAGCGACAACTTCAATAATAGAATTCGAGTCCATTGTAAGATGACCTTAAACAAAGAGTTCGGTAAAGTTAGGATAATAATAATAATATATAAATTTATAATAAAAGTACTTTTATGAGATGAGAATATTACCTGAATACACGAATGTACGAATCTTGTTGTTAGTAGAAACAATAACCAAGCAACTTAAGCTGGCATAACAATTAATATAATTGATGAAGAAGATCACCGAGACTCAACTAACAATCCGATTTATTTAAATTAAACTAAGCAACTTAAGCTGACATAAAAATTAATATAATTAATGAAGAAGATCAATGAATAAAAACTATGATGAATAAAAGGTGAAGGTCGATGAATAAAAACCTGAAAACGAAATTGATGAAGTTGATCGATGAATAAAAACCTGAAAACCAAATTGATGAACAAAACCTAGAAACAAAATTGAGGAAGAAGCTCAATAAATAAAAACTATGATGAATAAAAGCTGAAATTATAAGGGCTTTTATAGAGGAAGTTTTGGCCAAAAATATTGTAATGGTCGACATAAAAGTTTTTGTCGTTCTTTTTTAGTAGAAATCTTTTCCAAATATATTTCAGTCGTGTTAAAAAATTTTAGTAGAAACCTTTTCCAAATATATTTCAATTTGACCTTTTATCCCGTAATATTAGACTATATATGTTTATAAAATTACTATGGTAAGATTTTTATTCTAAAAAAAACTATTACCGGGAAAAAAGTCCTACATAAAAGAGTTTTTATATTTAATTTTTCAAACATGGGAAAATTTAAATCTATAATTTTAATGAATTTTGTGTGAAAATATTTTGCCAATTATTTTTCAAGCGTGTTTTGTTTGTGGAAATTTTTTTTAAGCGTGTTTTGTTTGGGGAATTTTTTTTTATATTTATTAATTGAATGAAAAAGTCATATGTATTAATTTGAGGGGAGAAGTGAAAAGACAATTTTGTCTAAAGCGGTGACTTTTAATGAGGGGCAAAAAGTTCGAATCACATTATAAGGTGCTTCACACTTTTAATATAATATAGATATAGATATAGATAGATATAGTTATAGAGATTATAGTTAATCTGTAACTGATTTAGAGTTTTTAATATTCAAAATTTAATTTAATGGACAAGTAATTAAATACATAATATGGAAGAAAAAAAATATAGCGTCACTTCTTTTGGTAGGACCGCCTTTGAACATAAAAGAAAGGAAAAGAATATATATATAGATTTGCTGGCTTTTAGAGACATGTTACATCACTTTTGTTAAGCTCGATTTTCAAAGCCAACGTCTATAAAAAGTAACCTCTCTATCTCTAGTTTAGTGTACGTGCGTTGCACGTGTGTATCACAACAATATAAAAAATTGCATACAAAAAGACAATAGAGTATATAATATTGCAATTGAGGCCGGTGAAGCTCTTCACCACTCACGTATTTAAATCATTATCTAATATGATTAGTGTACACGTGTTGCATTATGTATTACGTTAATCAATAAAAATATATGTGAAACAAACATATTCTTTGAAAAATAATAGTCAACATTAAAATAAATATAAATTTTAATATCTTTACAAAAATAAAATAATACAATAATTGAGATATCAGAACAATACAATTAAATCTAATCTTCACAAAAAAAAATTTTAAAACCCGACAAAACATTCATTTACCACCGGTGTTAAGCAACAACAAAAAAAATCTAGTAACAGAGTAAAACCTACAAAAAAATAATGCAATAATCGAGATATCAAAACAATACAATTACAATTAAACTAACCTTCACAAAAAATCCTCAAAACCCGACTAAATATTCATCTACAACCTGTATTAAGCAACAAAAAATAATAATCTAGTAACCGAATAAAAACTACAATAAAATAATACGATAATCGAGATATCAGAACAATACAATTAAACCTAACCTTCATGAAAAATCCTCATAACCCGATCAAGCACATCTACCACCTGTATTAAGCAGAAAAACAACATCTGGTAACAAAATAAAAACTACAACAAAATAATACGATAAATCAGATATCAAAACAATACGGTTAAACCTAATCTCTACACAAAAATTCCTCAAAGTCTGACCAAACATTCATCTATCACCTATATTAAGTAGAGAAAATAACAGTAAGAAGAACAACAACATTATAAGGTCTTTCACACTTTAAATATATATATATATATATATATATATATATATATATATATATATAATTTTTTCTCCTAGAACAGTTTTTGAAAGAATAGTCGTCATAAACCTAAATAAAATGAGACATTAATAAAAATAATATTAATTGATTAGTTAAAAGAAATTCTAATCCTAAACCTAAACTCCTAAAGTTATGCTTAAATCTAAATACTAATAACATAATCGTATAAATAACAAACAGACAATTAATATAAATAATATTAATTAATTTATCAAAAGGAATCCTAAACCCAAACTGATGTTTAAAGCTAAAAAACATAGTCGTATATATATATATTTAATGAATTCTATAAATTTAGACTTCTTGTTATATATTAATAATAATAATTGGAGAAAAATAATAAAAAGACGATTTTGTCTAAAGGAGAGAATTTTAATGAAGGGTAAAAAGTTCAAATCACATTATAAGGTGCTTCACACTTTTAATATAGTATAGATAGATATAGATATAGATAGATAGATATAGATAGATATAGATATAGATAGATAGATATAGAAATATAGATAATAATATTTTAGCATATATGGTAAATCTCAATTGAATTTAAAGTTCTAATAATAAAAATCAAAGTAGAAAGGAATTATAGTTCTATTACACAATTCAAATAAGAAAAATATTGATGGATTTTAAATACGTAAATATTAGGAATTCATACATACTTCGTATAAGGAAAGACTTAATAAGAAGATTTTATTTGATTTCAAAGTACTAAATATTAAAAAAATAATTAATGACTATTTTTCTAGTGTGAAATTCATTTTAAAAAGGTTAAAAGCGAACAACATTTCCCCGAGACCTTTCTTGTTCTTCAATAGAAGTTGAATGGTGATCAAATTACAAAATAGTTTTACTTTTTAACGTGTTCTATTATAATTATATTTTAGTACATAGGGTAAATTTCAATTGAATTTAAAGTTTTAATAATAAAATTAGGATTGGAAGGAATTATAATTCTATAAGACAATTCAATAATGAAATTTTTAAATAGATTTTGAAGTGCTAAATATTAAGAATTCATACCTACTTCGTATAAGGAAAGAGTTATTAAGAAAATTTTATTTGATTTCAAAGTTTTGACCCATGTATTGAATAATTAATTAATTACGTGTCTCCAAATTAAGTAATGAATAAGACAATATTATATGGTTATTCAAATATATTCGAAAGTTCTCTTGATGGAAGAAAACATTTTATTAGGAGTCCCTAAAAATTATATTTTATTGAGAAGTCCCTAGGGTTAAAGTTTTTGCCTAAGAGTTCTTAGCCTACCTATAAATATACTTCTAACTCCATCAGTCTGCCTCCCTTTTGTGATAGGCATAGGCTAGAAGACTCTAGGTGTCACGATCCGATTTCTCGGTCATGATGGCACCTACAACATGTCACGACTCGATTTCTCGGTCATGATGACACCTACAATCCCCAGTAGGTGAACCAATCCCCGTATCCCATAACGGTTAGTAATGGACTACCTTCTAACAGTTTAAGCGGAAGAACAAATAAATAAGCGAAAACAAGGGAACAAAATGAATAAACTTGATAACCGGAGTAATCTAAATACAAAGCGGAAGCTAAACCAACCCAAAACCTGGTATCATAGCGTATAAGAGCCGAGCTACAACAAGAGTACAAAGGTCAAAAAGTAACATATACATGATGTCTCCGAAACTACAAGAGCACAAAATACATCGAGGATGAACTAAAGTCAAGCTCTAAACGCCAAGAGCTCACCCTCAGCCTGGATGATCCAAAACAGCTGCCCGCACGAATCTTCGACGCTCTAGTAGTGATGGCCCACACCAGGATCTGCACCGAATGATGCAGAGGGTAGGGTGAGAACCAAATGCGAAGCATAAGGTATCCAGTAGGTATTATAGACCGACTGGGCATACATAAAGTAAAAGAGCAATAACAGACAGAATAGAAGTAAGCAGTCACGGCAATCAATGGTAAAGTACACAGGAACTAGCCCAGAGGGAAGACAACAGAAAGCACAAGCAAGGCTAGCAAAAAGAATATATACATGGCAAACACAGGTGAAAGTAGTAACAACGCACCGGGATCCTCGCAACAACAGTATATATGCATAACTCTAAAAATGGACGGTATACCGGTAACCTCATGTATAAGGAATGGGAGAGAAGTGTAAAGTAGACATGCTCGAAAATAGTAACCAGTAATCACACTAATCATCACAAACAGTCACCAACAGCCCCGCAGTAACCAAGCTCTAACCACAGTAATCACGACAATCTCATTCCAGAAACCAACAGCCCCGCTGTTACCAATCTCACACTTAAGACATAAGTAATAATGATAATACTCTACCTACAGTCCCTCGGCAGCCCATACAACCGAGGAACGCAAACAAATGAAAACAAACCCTCTGGCATTCCATACTACCGGAGCTTACAATCAACCATCAACAGACAAGGGTGGTACCTCACGCAGATGAATGATATGATGCCATGCTAAGTAAACGTGATCAAAGTACTGTATGTCACCCACTTTCGGCGACCTATAAGGCCCAGAAGACGGGATCCATAGAAGGTCCCACCCATATACCACTACTACACCGTATACCCTCCCTCCGGCACCTGCAGCTCGCAGCTTCTAGTCCAGAACGACAAGGTCCATGGAGGCCCCCGACCAACATACTAGATGCCCCGCATCCTCAAGACAATCCCCAAGCAAAGCTGCCTGGAGGGTATCCAAGTCTAAAATAGTAAGCCCAAAAGATCTAGTACTCGACCCTGCCTAGTCCAGCAACAACCCGGATGTTGTAGTATAAAAGTAGGGCACCCGACCTCGTCGAGCCCAAAAAAGTGGAACTATTGATAAAATGTCTTTTAAAACTTTTCTTACCCCAAGAAGATCCTCAAGGCAAGACAAAACCATTTCCAAATCATTTCCGTCAAAAATGGGGCCCCCGGGCCATGCAAAGTTTAGAAAATAGTTCCAGAAGGGCTGAAGCCAAAACTGTAGTAAAACACGGGAAAACCTCTCTATATGCATGGAACTGGCATGATCAAACACACAATAGCCCCCGCAGCTCACAATCAACCTATCGGCCCTGCACAGGCTCTAAAGCTACTCAACAAGCATACCCAGCTTAGAAGGGTAATTCTATGTCTGGGGCTCGAAGACATTCCCAATGATTCTTACAGTCTATGTTCCAGAGTCAACAAGGCCTCACAGAACCACAAGGGCAATAATATCAATTAACAAGAATACTACACACAACGGAGAAAAGAACAGAATGGATCATAGAAAAGTGGTCAGTATAACACCCCGTACCTTTCAAAACCTATGTGACTAAGTAAATATCGACGAAGATATTTGAGCTCGAGATTGTGAAGGGGTACTTTGGCCTAGAATTTGAAATGGTCAAATGTATATAAGTGTTAAGTTAAATTATAAGGAGGAGGGTTTTGAAAATGAGATAAAACAAGTGATGTACTTGCTCGACTTATCTAAGCTCTTAGGTGACAAGTAGGTGCATCACCTACCTACGCTAACGAACTAAGTTCCGAGGGCCGATTACGGGCAGCAACACCATGGATTATTATACCTAATGGTAGCCCAAATGAAGCTTAAAGTTGGACCATCAAAGCCCAACCAAATCTGGCCCAAACAACTACAAAAAGTAGCCACCAATATTGACCCCATTTTTGACCCAAGAGAAGCCCAAAATCAGCCCCAAAACTTAACCCTTTTGAGGCCCAAGCAAAGGGTAATTTTGGCCCAAGTTTCTTGACCCATTTTGGCCCAAATATACTCAAAAAAAGTCGGCCAAAAAGGTCCCATTATATAGGCTATTTGCTGATCCATGTTGATCACAAAAAAGCTGGAAAATTCTCTCTTATTTCATTTCCTTTTTGGCAGCCCTTCTCTCCCTTTAGGGTTCTAAGAAGACCAAGATTAATTGAAGATTAAGGTGAGTTAAACAACTTGTTATCTTGGTATTAATCTACTACATATATCTAGGATATCCTATGGTAAGAAAGACATGAACTATGGCAGCCCCTTTCTTATGATTTAACACATGGAAATTGTGTAACAATTAAGAAATTTCTTCTTCTCTTGTTGGTGTATGTGTAGGGGGTACTTAAGCTTTTAAAGCATCAATAAAAAGAGGATAAAAACACACCTTCAAGTGTGGTAAGTACTCTGCCCATAATAATATTTTTGGATTGAAGTTCGGATAGACAATTGTTGTTGCATTGTTGTTAAGAACTCACGGGACGGCGATCGGAAGCCGTGAGTTCAATGTGTTGCTATTGTATTTCGGTATGGTGGGTTGTGTAGGGGATGTTTGGTGTGTTTTGTATTATGGGAGGCAGTAGGTTGGTGTGTGTGTGATGTATATTGGATAAGGGGAGGAAGGTGTGACGATACACCTTTAATTAATGCAAAATACGTAAATCTGCCCGGAAAATGTTTAGCTACTGTTTTGGGAGTGTTGCAGCAGGTTTAAGAGCTAATATTAGCTTCATTATACCCGTGTGTTGTAGATTAACTTAATAAGGGAAAGTCCAAGTTGTGGTAAGCGCAATCTTCGGAAGGAACGAGGTATGTTAAGGCTTCTTTATTCCTTATCGGCATGAATCTAGAAATAGAACTCTAAATCTCCGAAAAAAGGAATTTGAGTATTTTGTTGTAAGAGAGCTGATTTGGTAACTCAACAAGTCTTAAGAAACTAATTTATACATTATGGTGATTCAAGTCGCCTTCTTATAAAAATCTGATTCTTTTTGCACGAAATGTAAGTTATCCTTTTGTCAAGTTTCTTCTTTGTATTGTGATCTCTACTCAAGCTTTAGAAAGTATACAATGAAAGTTAGAAAGTCAAATCCCCATTTATATGTGTTTGGTATGTTGATTCCAACACCTAGTAAGCCAAGGCTAAAGAAGTTATCTAAATGAACCTTCATAAATAACAAGAATAGCTTGGAAGGTCAATCTAGTAATACACTTATTATGTGTGGTTCGCGTGTTAGTGTGCACCGAGGTGCTACTGCCATATTGAGGCTATTATATACATAGTGTGCACCGAGGTGCTACTGCCATATTGAGGCCATTATACACATAGTGTGCACCGAGGTGCTACTGCCATATTGAGGCCATTATATACATAGTGTGCGCCGAGGCGCTACTGCCATATTGAGGCTATTAAATATAGGGTGCGCCGAGGCGCTGTTGTGGTTCAATGTGGGTTATAAAGAGTGAGTTGCAGCGTGAGTTAATGCATGTGTTGTGTTCTAAAAAGAATAAAGGAGAAATAGCTTAACGAGTCTTACCAATTATAGTTTACAAGTTTCATATTTTATCTTGTTCAGATTTACTACTTGCGACTTGCTTTTATGCTTCTACCTTACATGCCAGTACATTATTATCGTACTGACGCCCCATTGCCTGGGGGCGCTGCATTCATGCCTGCAGGTTCAGACAGAAACCCAGATAGACCTCTTCAGTAGGAGTTGCGGAGTTCAGCCATTTTGGTAAGCTCCATTCTTCCTGGAGCTGACGAGTCAGAGGTCTAGCTTATATTTTGACCAGGTTATGTATATGTACAGCTTATGGTAGTCCAGGGCCCTGTCCTGGATATGAGATATTTTACTTACTCCTAGAGGCTTGTAGATGTGTATATGTACATCAGTGTTGGGTATGGCCTTGTCGGCCTTGTTATTAGTTATCTACTATGATAATAGCCTTGTCGGCCTTGAGTTGCTTAACTACTATTGACCTTTCAGTGTTTCCAATTGTAATTCTTAGAGACCTTGTCGGTCTCAGACCCCCAGTAGGTTCAACAGAGATACACTCTATTTTGGCACCCTCGGCCTTTTGGGGCTCCGGGTGTCGGTCATGCCTCCCATGGTTTGGGGCGTGACAAACTTGGTATCAGCGCACGTCGAATCCCAGGGAGTCTACAAGCCGTGTCTAGTAGAGTCTTGTTTATGGGTGTGTTGTGCACCATACCTATAATCATGAGGCTACGGGACATTTAGGAAATGTTATCCTTCTTTCATTTGCTAGATCGTGCAATAGAGCGAGGTCATAAGATGTTTGAAGGCTAATTCATGTTTTTCTCTTCCTTGTTTACAGAAATGCCTGTGACTAGACAAATGAGTAGCCGACAGGTTGGCACGGATACGGGGGAAGGTACTAGTCGTTCCCCGCCTATCCGATTGGATAGATTTGAGGCTCAAAGTGAATCACCGACACTAGAGATCCTAGTTTATCAAGTACCCGATGAGACTAGAGGGGATCCAGTACCCCTGACCCCACCTGCTCCAGTGGCATCTGAGATAGCTAGAGATGAACCAGCACATGTAGCTCCTCCACCTGAAGCAGAGGACCAGGACATCAGGAGTGCTGTTCGATTATTGACCCAGATGGTAGCCACACAACAACAACAAATTGGGGCATCAACGAGTGCTAGGTCAGGTGGCTCAGAAAGTTCTAGGGCTCGAGAGTTTATCAGCCTAAGTCCTCCTATATTTACAGGCTCTGACCCACGTGAGGATCCTCAGGATTTTATTGATCAGACTTATCGAGTACTTCGAGTCATGCATGCAACAGTAGTAGAGGCAGTGGAGTTTGCATCTTTTAGGTTACGAGATGTGGCCATTTTATGGTTCGAGGCTTGGGATCGGTCTAGGGGATCAAATGCACCCCCAGCTGAATGGGAGGAATTTTCAGAGGCCTTCCTAGCTCACTATCTTCCACAGGAGGTTCGAGAGGCCAGACTTGATCAATTTCTAGCCCTTAGGCAGGGCAATATGAATGTTCGACAGTATAGCCTCAGGTTTAATTCATTAGCCAGGTATGCCCCCGATATTGTGAGTACGATGCGAGCTAGAGTTCATCGATATGTGCGTGGTCTTAAGGATGAATTGATTAAGGGATTAACAATAGCAGCCACACAAGAGGATATGAATATTTCTAAGATACAGGCTATTGCTCAGACTGCCGAGGATCTTGAAGTACAAATTGGAGATAACCAAAGCCGAGAAAGGGATCAGAATAAGAGGGCTAGATCTATTGGGTCCTATGTAGAGCCACGAGGTAATGTTAGGCCACATTTTAATAGGCGATCACCCCACCCTACTAGTGGTTCCCCATATCAGTTGCAAAGGCAGAGGTATGATCGTTTTTCTCAGACTGGACCAGGCCACAGTTCTGGTGCATCCAGTTCCTATCGCCAGGGGAATTCTGGTCAGATGAGGCCACCTTTGCCACCTTGTGTTCAGTGCGGTAGGAAGCATCCTGGGATATGTCGCCTGGGTTCAGATACTTGTTATTTGTGTGGGCATCCTGGTCACTTTATGCGAGACTGTCCGAGTAGAGGTAGGAGTGAGATATCCCATCCTACAGGGTCGATGGCAGCTTCTTCATCTACTATTCGTCCCCCAAGGACAGGACAACAGGATACACCAGGTCGTGGTAGAGGTAGAGGAGGAGGAGGAGCATCCAGTTCAGGCAGTGGTCAGAATCGCACTTATGCTCTAGCCGGTCGCCAGGACTTGGAATCGTCACCTGATGTTGTTACAGGTACATTGACTATTTTTACTCATGCTGTTTATGCACTTATAGATCCTGGCTCTACTCTTTCATATGTTACCCCGCTCGTTGCTGGTAAGTTGGGGGTAGGCCCTGAGTTATTGCCTAGACCATTTGTTGTATCTACGCCAGTTGGTGAATCTATTATAGCTAGACGAGTTTATCGAGATTGTGCAGTGTGGATTTATGACCATCTCACTTCAGCTGATCTAATCGAATTAGATATGATTGACTTTGATGTCATTATGGGCATGGATTGGTTAGCTGCATGTTATGCTAATATCGATTGTAGAACTAAGGTTGTCAAATTCCATTTTCCGAAAGAGACAATCCTGGAGTGGAAAGGTAATGCTGCCACACCAAGGGGTAGGTTTATTTCCTACCTTAAAGCCCAGAAAATGATTTCTAAAGGCTATATTTATCATTTAGTCCGAGTACAAAGCACAGAGGATGGACCAGTGACTCCTCAATCGGTTCCCGTGGTGAGTCAATTTCTAGATGTATTCCCGGATGAGCTTCCAGGAATCCCTCCAGAAAGGGAAATTGAGTTTGCCATTGACCTACTCCCAGATACTCAGCCAATATCAATTCCCCCTTACAGGATGGCTCCTGCAGAATTAAGAGAGTTAAAGGAACAATTAAAGGATCTACTCGAAAAAGGTTTCATTAGGCCTAGTACATCGCCATGGGGCGCACCAGTTTTGTTTGTTCGTAAGAAGGATGGGTCCTTGAGAATGTGTATCGATTACCGACAACTGAACAAAGTTACAATCAAGAATAAGTATCCGCTTCCAAGGATTGATGACCTTTTTGATCAGTTGCAAGGCGCCAAATGTTTTTCAAAGATTGACTTGCGGTCGGGGTATCACCAGTTACGTGTTAAAGGGGTAGATGTTCCAAAAACAGCCTTTAGGACAAGGTATGGCCACTTTGAATTTCTAGTAATGTCTTTTGGGCTTACTAATGCCCCAGCAGCTTTTATGGACCTAATGAATCGGGTATTCAAGCCATTCCTAGATGTATTCGTGATCGTATTTATTGACGATATCCTGATTTACTCACGGTCCAAAGCCGAACATGCTGATCATTTACGTGCAGTATTGCAAACACTTCAGAATCATAAATTATATGCGAAGTTCTCCAAATGTGAGTTTTGGTTGACTTCGGTGGCATTTCTTGGCCATATAGTTACAGACGAAGGTATTAGAGTTGACGGCCAAAAGATTGAAGCAGTAAAGAATTGGCCGAGGCCCTTGAATGCTACAGAGATCCGTAGTTTTTTGGGCTTAGCAGGTTATTACCGAAGGTTTGTAGAAGGGTTTTCTTCTATATCTGCACCACTGACAAAGTTGACTCATAAAGCTGCCAAGTTCCAGTGGTCTGATGCATGTGAGCAGAGTTTTCAGGAGTTGAAGGACAAGCTTACTTCAGCACCTGTTTTAACTCTGCCAGAGGGCACAGAAGGTTATGTTGTTTATTGTGATGCTTCAAGGATTGGGTTGGGTTGCGTTTTAATGCAACATGGTAAAGTTATTGCCTATGCCTCGAGACAACTAAGAAAGCACGAACAAAATTACCCTACTCACGATCTTGAATTGGCAGCAGTTATATTTGCCTTGAAAATTTGGCGCCATTACTTGTTTGGAGTCCATGTAGACGTGTTTTCGGACCACAAAAGTCTACAGTATTTATTCAAACAGAAGGATTTAAACCTAAGGCAAAGAAGGTGGCTAGAGTTACTAAAGGATTATGACGTAGATATTTTGTACCATCCAGGGAAGGCCAATGTAGTGGCCGATGCACTTAGCCGCAAATCCATGGGAAGCTTGAGCCACGTGGAAAATAGAAAGATTGAGATGACAAGAGAACTACATCAGTTAGCTAATTTGCAGGTTCGACTACTAGACCAAGGTAATGGGGGAGTTGTTATTCAAAGCACTGCGGAATCCTCACTTGTGACAGAGGTAAAGGAAAGACAATATGATGATCCAGAATTAGTAAGATTAAGGGAGGAAATTCCACAACAGAAGCAACCACTAATAGAGCTTAAGGAGGATGGGGTTCTGAGATATCAAGGTCGTCTATGTGTACCTAACGTCGGGGAGCTTCGGGAGAAAATTTTGGCAGAAGTTCACTATTCCCGCTATTCAATCCATCCAGGAGCGACGAAGATGTATCATGATCTTCGACAGATTTATTGGTGGAATAATATGAAGAGAAATATTGCAGAGTTTGTAGCCCAATGCCCGAATTGTCAACAGGTAAAAATTGAACACCAGAGACCCGGAGGTCTAACTCAAAGTATAGTGATACCTACCTGGAAATGGGAGGTGATCAACATGGACTTTATTACAGGCTTACCCCGTACTTATCGGAAGTATGATTCCATATGGGTGATTGTAGATAGACTTACAAAATCAGCTCACTTTTTGCCAGTCAGGACAACTTATACTGCTGAAGATTATGCCAAGTTGTATATTAGTGAAATAGTTCGACTTCATGGTGTCCCAATTTCCATCATTTCAGATAGGGGTGCTCAGTTTACAGCAAATTTCTGGAGGTCTTTCCAGAGAGGCTTAGGTACTCAAATAAGTCTCAGTACAGCTTTTCATCCACAGACAGATGGACAAGCTGAACGCACTATTCAAACACTCGAAGATATGCTACGAGCTTGTGTACTAGATTTTAAAGGGAGTTGGGATGACCATTTGCCACTAATTGAGTTTGCTTATAATAATAGCTTCCATGCAAGCATTCAAATGGCTCCTTATGAGGCTTTATACGGGCGAAAGTGTAGATCACCAATTGGATGGTTTGAAATTGGAGAAGCAGGATTATTAGGGCCAGACCTAGTTAATCAGGCAATGGAGAAGGTGAAGCTAATTCGAGAAAGATTACTAACAGCCCAAAGTAGGCAGAAATCATATGCAGATGTGCGACGTCGGGATTTGGAATTTAATATTAGTGATTGGGTTTTCCTAAAGGTATCGCCTATGAAAGGCGTTATGCGATTTGGTAAAAAGGGAAAGCTTAGTCCAAGATATATTGGACCATACAGGATCATTAGGAGGGTAGGAAAAGTGGCATATGAGCTAGATTTACCCACAGAATTGGAGACAGTCCATCCTGTATTTCATGTATCGATGCTACGAAGGTGCATTGGAGATCCTTCACGTATTATGCCTATTAAAGATGTTCAACTTTCTGAAGACTTATCCTATAAGGAAGTACCAATTTCTATCCTAGATCGTCAAGTTAGGAAGCTCAGAACCAAAGAAGTAGCCTCAGTAAAGGTGTTGTGGAGAAATAATAATATTGAAGAAATGACGTGGGAAGCCGAGGAAGAAATGAGGAAAAAACATCCCCAGTTATTTATGACTTGAAGATAGTACAGAGGTAAGTCATATTCTTATATTCTTGATACTCTTCCTACTATGCAAATATGATCAGGTTTGAACATGTGAAAATGATTACATTTAATTGTATATAGCTGTATAGCCCTGTGAGGCATCGTGCTGGACTTTTGCTGAGTTTCAGGTTTTTGGATAGTCCCAATTATAAAGGAAACTCTGCCGAAATTTCAAAAAAAAATTCTAAGGGACTAGAGCTCTATATGCATTACCCTCATTCGAGGACGAATGATTCTAAGGGGGGAAGGATATAACACCCCGTACCTTTCAAAACCTATGTGACTAAGTAAATATCGACGAAGGTATTTGAGCTCGAGATTGTGAAGGGGTACTTTGGCCTAGAATTTGAAATGGTCAAATGTATATAAGTGTTAAGTTAAATTATAAGGAGGAGGGTTTTGAAAATGAGATAAAACAAGTGAGGTACTTGCTCGACTTATCTAAGCTCTTAGGTGACAAGTAGGTGCATCACCTACCTACGCTAACGAACTAAGTTCCGAGGGCCGATTACGGGCAGCAACACCATGGATTATTATACCTAATGGTAGCCCAAATGAAGCTTAAAGTTGGACCATCAAAGCCCAACCAAATCTGGCCCAAACAACTACAAAAAGTAGCCACCAATATTGACCACATTTTTGACCCAAGAGAAGCCCAAAATCAGCCCCAAAACTTAACCCTTTTGAGGCCCAAGCAAAGGGTAATTTTGGCCCAAGTTTCTTGACCCATTTTGGCCCAAATATACTCAAAAAAAGTCGGCCAAAAAGGTCCCTTTATATAGGCCATTTGCTGATCCATGTTGATCACAAAAAAGCTGGAAAATTCTCTCTTATTTCATTTCCTTTTTGGCAGCCCTTCTCTCCCTTTAGGGTTCTAAGAAGACCAAGATTAATTGAAGATTAAGGTGAGTTAAACAACTTGTTATCTTGGTATTAATCTACTACATATAGCTAGGATATCCTATGGTAAGAAAGACATGAACTATGGCAGCCCTTTCTTATGATTTAACACATGGAAATTGTGTAACAATTAAGAGATTTCTTCTTCTCTTGTTGGTGTATGTGTAGGGGGTACTTAAGCCTTTAAAGCATCAATAAAAAGAGGATAAAAACACACCTTCAAGTGTGGTAAGTACTCTGCCCATAATAATATTTTTGGATTGAAGTTCGGATAGACAATTGTTGTTGAATTGTTGTTAAGAACTCACGGGACGGCGATCGGAAGCCGTGAGTTCAATGTGTTGCTATTGTATTTCGGTATGGTGGGTTGTGTAGGGGATGTTTGATGTGTTTTGTATTATGGGAGGCAGTAGGTTGGTGTGTGTGTGATGTATATTGGATAAGGGGAGGAAGGTGTGACGATACACCTTTAATTAATGCAAAATACGTAAATCTGCCCGGAAAATGTTTAGCTACTGTTTTGGGAGTGTTGCAGCAGGTTTAAGAGCTAATATTAGCTTCATTATACCCTTGTGTTGTAGATTAACTTAATAAAGGAAAGTCCAAGTTGTGGTAAGCGCAATCTTCGGAAAGAACGAGGTATGTTAAGGCTTCTTTATTCCTTATCGGCATGAATCTAGAAATAGAACTCTAAATCTCCGAAAGAAGGAATTTGAGTATTTTGTTGTAAGAGAGCTGATTTGGTAACTCAACAAGTCTTAAGGAACTAATTTATACATTATGGTGATTCAAGTCGCCTTCTTATAAAAATCTGATTCTTTTTGCACGAAATGTAAGTTATCATTTTGTCAAGTTTCTTCTTTGTATTGTGATCTCTAATCAAGCTTTAGAAAGTATACAATGAAAGTTAGAAAGTCAAATCCCCATTTATATGTGTTTGGTATGTTGATTCCAACACCTAGTAAGCCAAGGCTAAAGAAGTTATCTAAATGAACCTTCATAAATAACAAGAATAGCTTTGAAGGTCAATCTAGTAATACACTTATTATGTGTGGTTCGCGTGTTAGTGTGCACCGAGGTGCTACTGCCATATTGAGGCTATTATATACATAGTGTGCACCGAGGTGCTACTGCCATATTGAGGCCATTATACACATAGTGTGCACCGAGGTGCTACTGCCATATTGAGGCCATTATATACATAGTGTGCGCCGAGGCGCTACTGCCATATTGAGGCTATTAAATATAGGGTGCGCCGAGGCGCTGTTGTGGTTCAGTGTGGGTTATAAAGAGTGAGTTGCAGCGTGAGTTAATGCATGTGTTGTGTTCTAAAAAGAATAAAGGAGAAAGAGCTTAACGAGTCTTACCAATTATAGTTTACAAGTTTCATATTTTATCTTGTTCAGATTTACTACTTGCGACTTGCTTTTATGCTTCTACCTTACATGCCAGTACATTATTGTCGTACTGACGCCCCATTGCCTGGGGGCGCTGCATTCATGCCTGCAGGTCCAGACAGAAACCCAGATAGACCTCTTCAGTAGGAGTTGCGGAGTTCAGCCATTTTGGTAAGCTCCATTCTTCCTGGAGCTGACGAGTCAGAGGTCTAGCTTATATTTTGACCAGGTTATGTATATGTACAGCTTATGGGTAGTCCAGGGCCCTGTCCTGGATATGAGATATTTTACTTACTCCTAGAGGCTTGTAGACGTGTATATGTACATCAGTGTTGGGTATGGCCTTGTCGGCCTTGTTATTAGTTATCTACTATGATAATAGCCTTGTCGGCCTTGAGTTGCTTAACTACTATTGAGCTTTCAGTGTTTCCAATTGTAATTCTTAGAGACCTTGTCGGTCTCAGACCCCCAGCAGGTTCAACAGAGATACACTCTATTTTGGCACCCTCGGCCTTTTGGGGCTCCGGGTGTCGGTCATGCCTCCCATGGTTTGGGGCGTGACAGTCAGGGTCTGTGTTACCAACCTAATAAACCAACCCAAGGATGCCAACTAGTACAATTTTACCCGATATATGTGAAGTCTAGGGAGTTAAGTCGTAACCTACCTGTCGTCCGATTATAAGCTACAGGAACGACGATATCCGAGGTCAAGCTACTCCGAGAAGCTCTGAACGAGAATCAAACTATCAAATTCATGAATAAAAAGTTAAGACGAGTCCAAGGATACCCATATTGCTACAATTGTAGCCGAGTTGATATCTGGGTCAAAAGCGGCCCGTGGGGCCTACAACATGAAACCCAAAACGAAAAGAACCATGATGACCCAAACGATGCCAAGGAGGCATGCTCCAAATTTGAGCACAAATGGCCAAGGAAAAGGGCATCAAAATAGCCCGCAAATGTTTGGGTTTAAGGAGTGGAAATTTATGAAAAAGAACAAAAATTGGGCAAGGATTACTTACCACAAAGGCGAAAACCCGAGTCAAGGAGGATAATTTACCACTCCCACGAGCATGCACCAACTGGATGGCCTAAATTCACAAGCAAAGACTCAAGCTTAGTGAAGGGCTTCAATGGAGGTTTTAAGAAATTTCAAGAGAAGGGGGAGCTTACCAAACGACGAAGAAGTACGGAAAATCCACCCACAATAGACTTCCCAAGGCTTGGAATCAATATAGGGCAAATTGTTGGAGAGAATTTAGAGTTTAGAGTGAGAAAAAGTGAGAGATAATGCTAGCAAAATGAAGTCCCAACTTTATATAGTTGCATGGAACATGGCCAGTGCCAACAGCGCTGAAGGGGTGGAAGGCGTCTCGGAGCTATCGCGCTGGGAGGGTGCGATCACGCTGAAGGCTGACAGGCTTTGAGGAGCGATCGTGCTGGCCTTGGCGCGATTGCGCTGAAGGTTGGCCTGCAACTATTTTTCTGTAATTTTTCTAACACTCCACGGGGTGTTTCGGGCACAATCAAAAACCGATATTCAAAAACCTATACTGCTAATAGAGTGGAATGACATTCCAGACTCAACGAAATCTACGAAACTCCCATACAAGGTCATTTTGGAGAAATGTTGACCCAAGTCAACACCAACGAAAAGAAACTCAAGGGCTCGAAATGAGTGTGGCTCACCTGGAACCTGAACCAACCACATTTCCAGCCCAAACTCAACATTCTTGAGAAATGCAATCACCGGGTTTCGAATCCGATACTCCGATCATCGAAAGTCACCTGAAGTTGCACTTTCAACTCCAAATGGCCTGAAAACTGAGAAATCCACACAAAACCCACACCGGAAGTCCTTAGGCCTCAACTAAAGGTCCAACTAGACCAAACTCATCACTCCGGAGCTAACGATTCAAAATTCAATTTCGAGCACGTTAGATAAGAATGTTGACCAAAGTCAACGATATTCTAAGTTTAAGCTTTAAAATAGGCAAACAGTCAAAATGACCAAACGACGGCCAGCGCACCGAACCACCGGTCCCAGCAATCCATAAATGACTTGGGGCCGCTAGTGTAATAAATGCGTAAACGTAAAGATAACCGAAAGGGTCATCACAAAATCCACTACTAAAAAGACTTCTGTCCTCCAAAGTCAAGAAGAAGGGAGTAACTGAAGGCTCGAACAACTGCAGATACTGAGCACGAAACTCACTCTCGGTCTCCCAAGTAGCCTCCTCGATCGGATGGTTCCTCTACTAAGCATTCACAACCGAAATCTCCCTAGATCTCAACCTCTTGATATCTCTTGCCAAAATAGCTATCGGCTCCTCAACAAATGATAACCTCTCATCCAACTGAACTGAATCCCAATGCAACACATGAGACTTATCTGGTATATACCGGTGCAACATCGAGACATGATACACTGGGTGAACAACTGAAAACATTGGAGGCAAGGCTAATATGTAGGCAACACTACCAACCCTCTACAGAATCTCAAATGGCCCAATGAACCTAGGGCTAATATTTTCCCTCCGACCAAATCTCATCACGCCCTTCATGGTCGATACACGAAGAAAAACCAGATTACCAACTTTGAACTCCAAGGAACGAAGTCTACGATCAGCGTAGCTCTTCTTCCTACTCTAGGCCGCTGGAAGTCTATCCTGGATCAAACGGACTCGGTCCAAGGAATCTCTAAGAAAATCCGTACTCTGCAGTCTAGACTCTAACCCATCAAACCAACCAATGGGCGATCTGCAATGCCTACCATACAAAGCCTCGAAAGGTGCCATGCCAATGCTCGAATGAAAGCTATTATTATATGTAAGCTCAGCCAATGGCATGAACTGATACCATGAACCTCCAAAGTCAAGTGCACAGGCCCGAAGTATGTCCTCCAGGACCTGAATGGTCCTCTCGGACTGGCCATGTGTCTGAGGGTGGAAAGCAGTACTAAGCTAAACCTTCGTACCCAAATCCCTCTATATAGCTCTCCAGAACTGAGATGTGAAGGGAGTCCGTGGTCTGAAATGATAGAAGCTGGGATCCCGTGAAACTGTACAATCTCACAAATGTAGATCTGAGATAATCTCTCTGCCCCATAAGAAGTCTGAACTGGCAAGAAATACGCTGACCTAGTCAGCCTATCCACAATCACCCAAATGGAATAAAACCTCGTACTAGTACGAGGCAAACCAACAATAAAGTCCATGGTAATACCTTCCCACTTCCACTCAGGAATAGAAAGTCGCTGCGCCAGGATAAATGGAGTATCTGGAACAATGTGCCTCACGGAGTATCAACTGTATCAAATCACCAACTCTTAGAACACAAAGTCGACCCTCAAACCTCAGAACCCAAGGTAGCCCGGCTGGCCTCACCCCGAACCACCTGATCACGAAGGTCACACAAACTCTGATCCTCAAACTGCCGGATTTGAATCTGATCAACTAGAGTAGAGCAAATCTCAACACTGGCAAGAACTCTGCTGGGATCCGATAAGTCCAGCATAACCAAACGGTTAGCCAAGGACTGGATGTCCAAGGCCAATGGTCGCTTAGAAATTGAAAGTGAAGCTAGACTGCCCATACTCACTGCCTTCCGACTCAAGGCATCTGCTACCACGTTTGCCTTGCTCGGATGGTATTGAATAGTGAAATCATAGTCCTTTAGCAACTTAACCCATCTCCTTTGCCTCGAGTTCAGCTCGCGCTGACTCGTAAGGTACTGAAGAGTATGATGGTTAGTGAATATCTCACAATGAACTCCATATAGGTAGTTCCTCCAGATCTTGAGCGCAAAAACTACCGCCGCCAACTCTAAGTCGTGAGTAGGGTAGTTGCGGTCATGAACCTTCAGCTGTCTCAATGCATATGCTATCACTCGACCCTGCTGCACCAACACACAACCAAGACCCACCCTTGAAGCATCACAATACACGGAGAAACCATGACCCTCAACCGGTAAAGTTAGAACTGGAGCTGAAGTCAATAAGGCCTTAAGCCTCTGGAAGCTATCCTCGCATTGATCAGACCACTGGAATGGAACATCCTACCTAGTCAGCATAGTCAAGGGTGCTGCTATGGAAGAAAATCCCTCAACAAACCGCCTGTGGTACCCGGCTAGCCCAACAAAGCTACGGACCTCAGTAGGAGAGGTAGGTCTAGGACAATCACGAACCGCAGAAATCTTACTCGGATCCACTCTAATGCCATCCTTAGACACCACGTGTCCTAGGAATGCAACTGAGTCAAGCCAAAACACACACTTTGAGAACTTGGCATAAAGCCGGTGAGCTCTCAAAGTCTGAAGTACAGTCCTCAAGTGTTGCTCATGCTCATCTCTACTCCTCGAGTATACTAGGATGTCATCAATGAAGACTATCATGAACATATCTAAGTACGGGCTAAGAACCCGTGAATCAAGTCCATGAAGGTTGCGGGGGCATTAGTCAACCCAAAATACATCACCAGGAACTCATAATGGCCATAACGTGTCCTGAATGTTGTCTTAGGGATGTCCTCCGCCCTAATCCTCAACTGATGGTAGCCGGACCTCAAATTAATCTTCAAAAACATGGCAGAACCCTAAAGTTGATCAAACAGGTCATCAATCCTCGGCATCAGATACCTATTCTTCACTATCACCTTATTTAACTGCCGATAATCAATACACATCCGCATCGACCCATCCTTCTTCTTCACAAAAAGAACAGGAGACACACTCGGTCTAATGAATCCCTTAGCTAACAAATCCTGGAGCTGCTCCTTAAGCTCTCTTAACTCAGCAGGAGCCATACATTAGAGAGAAATAGAAATGGGCCTGGTCCCTGGCTCTAACTCAACTGCGAAATCAATATCCCTCTCAGGTGGAAGGCCTGGCAGGTCGGTAGGAAACACATATAGAAAGTCTCTAACCACCGGAACAGACTCATGAGATGTAGGGTCAGCACTAGCATCTCAAACATATGCTAGATAAGATAAACACCCACGGGATATCATCTTCCTAGCTTGAAGACAAGAAATGACCCCATACGGTGCATGGCTAACAGAACCCGGCCACATAATCAGGGATACACCGGGCACGACTATTGTAATGGTCTTGGCATAGCAATCCAAAATTGCACGGTGAGGGGATAACCAGTCCATGCCCAGTATCACATCAAAATCCAACATATCAAGAATCATCAAGTCAGCCCAAGTATCCAAATCACCAACAAAAATGACACGGGATCTCACAATCCGATCCAGTACTAAAGAATCTCCTACTGGGGTCAAAACAGAAACAGGAATAGACAATGGCTCACTAGCCAACCCCTAACAAGGCAGAAAGTAGGCAGATATATATGAACAAGTGGATCCAGGATCAAACAAAGAATACACTGGCTGACAATATATAGAAATCATACTTGTGATCAGAGCATCCGAGGCCTATGCCTCCGATCTCCCCGGGACCGTATAGAACTGACGACGACCTCCACCTGCCCGACTGCCATCCCTACCACCTACTCTGCCATGAGGAGCACCACATCTACCCTGACCACCACCTCCCCGAGTTGGTGGCTGAACAGAGCAAAAAGGGTGAATCGCACCCCGCTGGAGGCAATCTCTAGCGTAATGGCCACCAACTCTGCACTCATAACAAGTTATACCCTACTGGGGTAAATCTCTAGCAAAATGACCGCTAACACCATACTCATTTCATGGCCCTGGGGGTCCACCCAGTTCAGACAAACCTGCTGAACCTGTGTGGCCACCTCAGCTTGATGCCCTAAAAGTAGTACCCCTCGTAGACTGACTGCTGTGACCATGCTGACTGCTCTGACCCTGCTCAAACTGACAACCCAAAGCCTGAAGTGAAGCCTGAACTGGTCGACTAGACTGACCCTGATGCTACTGTGGGTGATAACCTCGGCCCTACTGGCAGAAACCTCTACTACCGTGCCTAGAACCACTGTAACTACCCTAATGTCAAGGCCTCTTATCCCTGGCCCCGGTGTCATGATGACGCGAATCCTCAACTGTATAGGCATAGTCCGTTATGGCGTGGAATGACCAACCGCTAGCAACTAGTATCTCTGCAGGCTCTCTGAAATCTCTCTACAGCCCCCAAACAAATTTACAAACCCTGTCGGCCTCAGTAGGCATAATCATGGCCCCAAATGGAGCAAGTTGATGGAAACGGGTCTCAAACTCTGAGACAGTTATAGAATCCAGGGAAAGTCTAGTGAACTCCTCCCTCCGACGCTCTTTGTAGCTCTGTGGTAAGTACTTGGCCATAAAGGCCTCATAAAACTCATACCAGGTCAGGAGAGGTGACGTAGAAGGCCTGCAAGCAACCTGTTCTCTCCACCATAACTTTGCTGGACCTTCCAGTTGATATGAAGTATAGACAACCCCGTGAGTCTCTAATAACCCCAAGTGATGCAACATCTCCTCACAGGTGGTGATAAAATCGTGGGGATCCTGACCCTGTGTACCAGCAAATCTCAGTGGTGCCAATCTCAGAAACCTACCCAAGGCCTTCTGCTCCCCATCTGTCATGGCAAGGCGAGGAGCAAGAGGATGGGCAATCGATAGGACTGGAACAACCTCAGCACGGGGAGCCACTGTAACAGGCTGCGCTCCTGAACTCTGAACTCCGAGGGCTTCCCCTTGAGCGGATGTATGTGCTGCCTCAGAAGGACGCTCCCCAATCTTACCCAAGAGCTGAACAAGTAACCCCCAAACATCTGAAGACTGAGCTGGGGCTAATGCAGGCATATAAACTGATGCTGGAACTGTCACTGGAGCTGGTGGTACCTGGGCCGTCCCCAGGTCCATATGCTGATGCTCTTGAGCTAACTCTGGCTCGTAGTCATACTCTGCCTTTATATCAACCCTGGCGGCCCTTGCAGGCACTGCTGCTCAGGGATGACCTCTAGCCTTGCCCTTTCGACCACCTCAACCCCTAGCTAGAGTCGGAGGTACAGGGGCAAGAGTATCTCCTCCGCCTGAAGCTGACGATCTCATACGAACCATCTGCGGAAGAGTGAACTAGAGCAAATGAGATTTCCAGGAACCTTCAAGGATACTACGTATGAAAGAGAAGCAAGAAAACTCAATTTCCCTAAGATGTCAGTATAGCTTCCCGAAGATTGAGAACGGATGTCTCCGCCCCGATCCGTAGGACTTTACTAGACATTGGCTCCTATACCGATGACATTGATAAACCTAGAGCTCTGATACCAAGCTATCACGATCCAATTTCTCAATCATGATGGCACCTACAACCTGTCACGACCTGATTTCTCGGTCATGATAGCACCTACAACCCCCTAGTAGGCGAACCAATCCCCGTAGCCCAGAACAGTTAGTAATGGGCTACCTTCTAGCAGTTTAAGTGGAAGAACAAATAAATAAGCGGAAGCAAGGGAACAAAATTAATAAAATGGATAACCAGAGTAATCTAGTTACATAGCAAAAGCTAAACCAACCCAAAACCTGGTACCATAGCGTATAAGAGCCGAGCTACAACAGGAGCATAAAGGTCCAAAAGTAATATATACATGATGTCTCCAAAACTACAAGAGTACAAAATATATTGAGGATAAACTAAAGTCAAACTCTGAACGCCAAGAGCTCACCCTCAGCCTGAATAATCCAAAACAATTACCCGCACGAGTCTCTGGTGCTCTAGCAGTGATGGCCCACACCAGGATCTGCACCAGAAGATGCAGAGGGTAGGGTGAGCACCAAATGCAATGAATAAGGTACCCAGTAGGTATCATAGGCCGACTGGGAACATATAAAGTAAAAGAGCAATAGTTGACAGAATAGAAGTAAGCAGTCACGGCAATCAACGGTAAAGTATACAGGAACTAGCCCAGAGGAAAGACAACAGAAAGTACAAACAAGGCTAGCAAAAAGAATATATACATGAAAAACACAAGTGAAAGTAGTAATGACGCGCTTGGGATCCTTGCAACAAAAGTATATATGCATAAGTCTAGAAATGGACGGTATACCGGTAACTTCAAGTATAAGGAAAGGGAGAGAAGTGTAAAGTAGACATACACATAAATAGTAACCAGTAACCACACTAACAGCCCCGCTGTAACCAAACTCTAACCACACTAATCACGACAATCTCATTCCAGAAACCAACAGCCCCGCTGTAACTAATCTCACACTTAAGACAAAAGTAATAATGATAAGACTCTACCTACAGTCCCTCGGCCACCCATACAACCAAGGAATGCAAACAAGTGAAAAAAAACCCTCCGGCATCCCATACTACTGGAGCGTACAATCAACAATCAACAGACAAGGGTGGTACCTCACTTAGATGAATGATATGATGCCATGCTAAATAAAAGTGATCAAATTACCATATGTTACCCGGTTCTGGTGACCTATAAGGCCCAGAAGACGGGATCCATTGAAGGTCCCACCCGTATACCACTACTACACCATATACCCTTCCTCCGGCACCCGCAGCTTGCAGCTTCTAGTCCAAAACAGCAAGAGGCTCCCTACCAACATACTAGATGCCCTGCATCCTCAAGACAATCCCCAAGTAAAGCTGCCTGGAGGGTATCCAGGTCTAAAACAGTAAGCCCAAAAGCTCTAGTACTCGGACCCTCCTAGTCCAGCAACACCTCGGATGCTGTAGTATAAAAGTAGGGCACCCGACGCCATCGAGCCCAAAAAAGTGGAACTATTGATAAAATGTCTTTTAAAACTTTTCTTACCCCAAGAAGATCCTCAAGGCAAGTCAAAACCATTTGCAAATCATTTCCATCGAAAATGAGCCCCCGGGGCCATGCAAAGTTTAGAAAATAGTTGAAGAAGGCTCAAAGTAAAAATCGTAGTAAAACGCGAGAAAATCTCACTATATGCATGAAACTGGCATGATCAAACACACAATAGCCGCCCCACAGCTCACAATCAACCTATCGGCCCTGCACAGGCTCCAAAGCTACTCAGCAAGCATAACCAACCTAGAAGGGTAATTCTATGTCCGGGACTCACGGACATTCCTAATGATTTCCACTGTCTATGTTCCAAACCACAAGGGTAATAATATCAATTAACAAGAATACTACACACAACGGAGGAAAGAATGGAATGGATTATGGAAAAGCAGTCAGGGTCTGTTGTACTAACCTAATAACCCAACCCAAGGATGCCAACTAGTACAATTTTACCCGATATATACGAAGTCTAGGGAGTTAAGTCGTAACCTACCTATCTTCCGATGACAAGATGTAGGAACGATGATATCTGAGGCCGACTGCTCCAAGAAGCTCTGAACGAGAATCAAACTATCAAATTCATGAATAAGAAGTTAAAATGAGTCCAACGATTCCCATGTTGCTACAATTGTAGTCGGGTCAATATCTGGGTCAAAAGTGGGCCTGCGGGGCCCATAACTTGAAACCCAAAATGAAAAGAACCATGATGACCCCAACGATGCCAAGGAGGCATGCTCCAAATTTGAGCACAAATGGCCAAGGAAAAGGGCATCCAAACAGCCAGCAAAGGTTGGGGTTTAAGGAGTTGAAATTTACGTAAAAGAACGGAAATTAAGCAAGGATTACTTACCATAAAGGTGAAAACCCGAGTCAAAAAGGACAATTTACCACTCCCACGAGCATGCACAAACTGGAATGGCAGAATTCACAAGAAAAGACTCAAGCTTAGTTAAGGGCATCAATGGAGGTTTTAAGAAATTTCAAGAGATGAGGGAGCTTACCAAACGATGATGAAGTACGGAAAATCCACCCACAATCGACTTCCCAAGTCTTGGAATCAATATAGAGCAAACTGTTGGAGAGAATTTAGAGTTTAGAGTGAGAAAAAGTGAGAGAGAATGCTGGAAAAATGAACTCCCAGCTTTATATAGTTGCTGGAAAATGGCCAGCGCCATCGGCGCTAGGCCAGCGCCAACAACGCTGAAGGGGTGGCAGGCACCTCGGCGCTATCGCGCTGGGAGGGAGCAATCGCGCTGAAAGCTGGCAGGCACTGAGGCGCGATCACGCCGGCCATGGCACGATTGGGTTGAAGGCTGGCCTACAACTATTTTTTTGCAAATTTTCTAACACTCCACGGGGTGTTCAGGGCACAATCGGAAATCGATATTCAAAAACCAACAGTGCTAACATAGTGGAAAGGACCTTTCGGACTCAACGGAATCGACAAAACTCCCATACGAGGTCATTTAGGAGAAATGTTGACCCAAGTCCACACCAACAAAAAGGAACTCAAGGCCTCAAAATGAGTCCGGCTCACCCGGAATCCGAACCAACCACCTTCCTAGCCCAAACTCAACATTTTGGAGCTCATGGAATCATCGAGTTTTGAATCCGATACTCCGATCATCAAAAGTCATCTGAAGTTGCACTTTCAACTCCAAATGGCCTGAAAACTGATTAATCCACACAAAACCCACACCGGAAGTCCTCAGGCCTCAACAAAAGGTCCAACTAGACCAAACTCATCGCTTTGGAGCTATGGAACTGTCAAAATTAAATTCCGAGCACGTTAGATAAGAATGTTGACCAAAGTCAACCATATTCTAAGTTTAAGCTCTAAAACAGGCAAATGGTCAAAACGACCAAACGAACTGCCAGGGCATCGAACCACCGGTCCCAAAAATCTATAAATGACTTGGGACCACTACAGGAAAGCTCTAACATTGCAATAAATGCGTAAATACGAAGATGATTGGAAGGGTCATCACAACATCCACTACTAAAAAGACTTTCATCCTCGAAAGTCAAGAAGAAGGGAGTACCTGAAGGCTCGACCAACTGTGGATATTGAGCACACAACTCACTCTTGGTCTCCCAAGTAGCCTCCTCGACCGGACGGTGTCTCCACTAAACTTTCAAAACCAGAATCTCTCTAGATCTTAACCTCCTAATATCTCTGGACAAAATAGCTATCGGCTTCTCAACAAATGATAACCTCTTATCCAACTGAACTGAATCCCAATGCAGCACATGAGACTCATATGGTACATACTGGCGCAAAATCGAGACATGAAACAATGGGTGAACAACTAAAAATATCGGAGGAAAGACTAACATGTAGGCAACACTACCAACCCTCTGCAGAATCTTAAACGGCCCAATGAACCTGGGGCTAAGCTTGCCCCTCCGACCAAATCTTATCACGCCCTTCATGGGAGATACATGAAGGAAAACCAGATCACTAACACTGAACTCCAAGGCAAAAAGTCTACGATCTGCGTAGCTCTTCTGCCTACTCTGGGCCGCTCTAAGTCTATCCTAGATCAAACGGACTCGGTTCAAGGAATTTCTAAGCAAATACGTACTCTGCGGTCTAGACCCTAACCCATCAAACCAACCAATGGGCGTTCTGCAATGCCTACCATACAAAGCCTCGAAAGGTGCCATGCCAATGCTCGAATAAAAACTATTATTATATGCAAACCCAGCCAATCGCACGAACTGATCCCATGAACCTCCAAAGTCAAGTACACAGGCACGAAGCATGTCCTTTATGACCTGAATGGTCCTCTCAGACTGGCTATCTGTCTGAGGGTGGAAAGCAGTACTAATCTAAACTTTCGTACCTAAATCCCTTTGTATAGCTCTCCAGAACGTAGATGTGAACTAAGTGCCGCAGTCTGAAATGATAGAAGCTGGGACCCCGTGCAACCGTACAATCTCACGAATGTAGATTTGAGCTAACCTCTTTGCCCCATTGTAAGTCTGAACCTGAAAGAAATACGCTGACTTAGTTAGCCAATCCACGATCACCCAAATGGAATCAAACCTCCGAGTAGTACGAGGTAAACTAACAACAAAGTCCATTGTAATACCTTCCCACTTCCACTCAGGAATGGGAAGTCGCTGCTTCAAGCCACTCGATCTCATATGCTCGAACTTCACCTGATGACAGTTCAAGCACCGAGATACAAACTCTGCCACGTCCTGCTTCATACACCCCACCAGGAAAGCTACCTTAGTTCTCTATACATCTACGCTGCGGCAGGATGAATGGAGTATCTTAAAAAATGTGCCTCACGAAGTATCAACTGTATCAAATCACCAACTCTCGAAACACAAAGTGGAACCTCAAACCTCATAACCCCATCAGAACACAAGGTAGCCCAGCTGGCCTCACCCCAAACCACTTGATCACGAAGGTCACACAAACTCTGATCCTCAAACTGCCGGCTCTAAATTTGATCAACTAGAGTAGAGTGAACCTGAACAGTGGCAATAACTCTGCTAGGATCTGATAAGTCCAGCCTAACCAAACGGTTAGCCAAGTACTGGATGTCCAAGGCCAACGGTCGCTCAGAAATTGAAAGTGAAGCTAGACTACCCATACTCACTGCCTTCCGACTCAAAGCATCCGCTACCACATTTGCCTTGCCCGAATTGTATAGAATAGTGAAATCATAGTCCTTCAGCAACTCAACCCATCTCATCTGCCTCGAGTTCAGCTCGCGGTGACTCATAATGTATTGAAGACTATGATGGACGGTGAATATCTAATAATGAACTCCATATAGGTAGTGCCTCCAGATCTTGAGCGCAAAGACTACCACCTCCAACTCTAAGTCGTGAGTCAGGTAGTTGCGCTTGTGAACCTTCAGCTGCCTCGATGCATATCCTATCACTTGAACCTGCTGCATCAACACATAACCAAGACCCACCCTTGAAGCATCACAATACACGGAGAAACCCTTACCCTCAAGTGGTAAAGTTAGAACTGGAGCTGAAGTCAATAAGGCCTTAAACCTCTGGAAGCTATCCTCGCACTGATTAGACAACTGGAATGGAACATCCTTCCTAGTTAGCATAGTCAAGGGTGCTGCTATGGCAGAAAATCCCTCAACAAACCGCCTGTAGTACCCGGCTAGCCCAACAAAGCTACGGACCTTAGTAGGAGTGGTAAGTCTAGGCCAATAACAAACCGCAGAAATCTTACTCGGATCCACTCTAATCCCATCCTTAGACACCACGTGTCCTAGGAATGCAACTGAGTCAAGCCAAAACTCACACTTTAAGAACTTGGCATAAAGCCGGTGGTACAATCCTCAACTGTCATTCTCATATCTACTCCTCGAGTATACCAGGATGTCATCAATGAATACTATCACGAATATATCCAAGTACGGGCTAATCACCCTATGCATCAAGTCCATGAAGGCTGCAGGGGCATTAGTCAACCCAAAAGACATCACCAGAAACTCATAATGGCTATAAAGTGACCTGAATGCTGTCTTAGGGATGTCCTCCACCCTAATCCTCAACTGATGGTAGCCGAACCTCAAATCAATCTTCGAAAACATGGCAGAACCCTGAAGCTAATCAAACAGGCCATCAATCCTCAGCATCGGATACCTATTCTTCACTGTCACCTTATTCAACTGTCGGTAATCAATACACATCCCCATCAACCCATCCTTCTTCTTCACAAAGAGAACAAAAGCACCCCAAGGAGACACACTCAGTCTAATGAACCTCTTGGCTAACAAATCCTGGAGCTGCTCCTTAAGCTCTCTCAACTCAGCAGGAGCCATACGGTAGGGAGGAATAGAAATGGGCCTGGTGTCTGGGTCTAACTCAATGGTGAAATCAATATCCCTGTTAGGTGGAAGGCCTGGCAGGTCAGTAGGAAACACATCTAGGAAGTCTCTAACCACACGAACTGACTCAGGAGACGTACGGTCAGCACTAGTATCTCCAACATATGCTAGATAAGCTAAACACCCACGGGGTATCATCTTCTTAGCTCGAAGACAAGAAATGACCCCAGACGGTGCATGGCTAACAAAACTCTACCACACAACCAGGGATACATCGGGCACGACTATGGTAACGGTCTTGGCATATCAATTCAAAACCGCTCGATAAGGGGATAACCATTTCATGCCCAGTATCACATCAAAATCCAACATATCAGGAATCATCAAGTCATCCCATGTATCTAAATCACCCACAGAAATCACATAGGATCTCACAATCTGATACACTACTAAAGAATCTCCTATTAGGGTCGACACAAAAATAGGAACAAACAATGGATAACTAGCCAACCCCAAACAAGGCAAAAATTAGGAAGATATATATGAACAAGTGGATCCAGGATCAAACAAAGCATAAACTGGTTGACGACATTCATAAATCATACATGTGATCACAGCATCTGAGGCCTCTGCCTTCGGTCTCCCCGGGACAGCATAGAACTGAAGATGACCTCCACCTTCCCGACCGCCATCCCTACCACCTGCTCTGCCATATGGAGCACCCCTCTACCCTGACCACCCCCTCCCCGAGTCGGTGGCTGAACAAAGAGAAAAGGCTGAACCACACCCCGCTGGGGACAATCTCTAGCGTAATGTCCACCAACTCCGCACTCATAATAGGTTGTACCCTGCTGGGGGCAATCTCTGGCAAAATGAATGCTAACACCAAACTCATAGCACGGCCCTGATGGACCACCCTATTGAGACAGACCCGTTGAACCTGTGTTGCCACCTCGGCCTGATGGCCCAAAAGTAGTACCCCTCGCAGACTGACCGCTGTGACCAGGCTAACTGCTCAGACCCTGCTTAAACTGAGAACCCGAAGCCTTAAGTGAAGCCTGATCTGGTAGACTAAACTGAACCTGATGCTACTATGGCTGATAACCTCGGCCCCACTGGCTGGAACCTCTACCACCATGCCTAGAACCACTGTAACCACCCTGATGTCGAGGCCTTTTATCCCTGGCCCCGATGTCATGACGATGTGAATCCTTAATTGTACGGGCATAGTCCCCAATGGCCTGGAATGACCGACTGCTAGCAACTAGTATCTCTGCAGGCTCTCTGAACTCTCTCCACAGCCCCCTAACAAATCTACGAACCCTGTCGGCCTCAGTAGGCATAATCATGGCCCCAAATTGAGCAAGATGATGGAAACGAGTCTCGTACTCTGAGATAGTCATAGAATCCTTGGAAAGTCTAGTGAACTCCTCCCTCCGACGCTCCTTGTCTCTCTTTGGCAAGAACTTGGCCATGAAGGCCTCATAAAACATGGACCAGGTTAGGGGAGGTGACGTAGAAGGCATGTAAGCAACATGTGCTCTCCACCATAACTTTGTTGGACCCTTCAACTGATATGAAGTATAGCTAACCCCATGAGTCTCTAATAACCCCAAGTGATGCAATATCTCCTCACAGGTGGTGATAAAATCGTGGGGATCCTGACCCTGTGTACCAGCAAATCTTAGCGGTGCCAATATCAGAAACCTACCCAAGGCCTTCTGCTCCCCACCTGTCATGGCGGGGCGAGGAGCAAGAGCCTGGGCAACCGATGGGACTTGAATAACCTCAGCACGGGGAGCCGTAGTAAGAGGTTGCGCTCCTGAACTCTAAACACCCAGGGCTTTTCCCTGAGCGGATGTCTATGCTGCCTCAGAAACACGTTCCCCAATCATACCCAAGAGTTGAACAAGTAACCCCCGAACATCTTAAGACTGAGTTGGGGCTGAAGCTGGCATAGAAACCGATGCTGGAACTATCACTAGAGCTGGTGGTACCTGGGCCGTCCTTGGGCCCATATGCTGATGCTCTGGAGCTAACTCTGGCTCGTAGTCATACTCCGGCTCTATATCTACCCTGGCGGCCCTAGCAGGCGCTGCTACTCTGGGATGACCTCTAGCCTTGCCCTTAGGAAAACCCCCACCCCTAGCTGGAGTCGGAGGTGCAGGGGTAGGAGGCTCTCTTCTTCCTGAGGCTGACGATCTCGTTCAAACTATTTGTGGAAGAGTGAACCAGAACAAATTTCCAAGAACCCTCAAGGATACTACATACGAAAGAGAAGCAAGAAAAGTCCATTTCCCTAAGATGTCACTATAGCCTTCCTAAGATTTAGCACGGACGTCTCCGCCCTGATCCGCGGTACTCTACTATACATTGGTTCCTATACCGATGACACTGGTGAACCTAGAGCTCTGATTCCAAGCTGTCACGAGCCGATATCTCTATCATGATGACACCTACAACCTGTCAAGACTTGATTTCCCGATCCCCGTAGCCCAGAACGGTTAGTAATGGGCTACCTTCTAACAGTTTAAGTGGAAGAACAAATAAATAAGTGGGAGCAAGGGAATAAAATGAATAAACTGGATAACCAAAGTAATCTAAATACAAAGCGGAAGCAAAACCAACCCAAAACCTGGTATCATAGCGTATAAGAGCCGAGCTACAACAAGAGTACAAAGGTCCAAAAGTAACATATACATGATGTCTCCGAAACTACAAGAGTACAAAATACGCCAAGAGCTCACCCTCTGCTTGGATGATCCAAAATAGCTGCCCGCACGAGTCTCCAGCGCTCTACTGGCGATGGCCCACACCAGGATATGCACTAGAAGATGCAGAGGAAAGGGTGAGCACCAATTGCAAAGCATAAGGTATCCAGTAGGTATCGTAGGCCGACAAAGTAAAAGAGCAATAGCATACAAAATAGAAGTAAGCAGTCACGATAATCAACGGTAAAGTAAAAAGGAACTAGACCAGAGGGAAGACAACAGAAAGCACAAGCAAGGCTAGAAAAAAGAATATATACATGGAAAACACACGTGAAAGTAGTAACGATGCACCTGGGATCCTCGCAACAATAGTATAAATTCATAAGTCTAGAAATGACGGTATACCGGTAACCTCAAGTATAAGGAATGGGAGAGAAGTGTAAAGTAGACATGCTCGGAAACAGTAACCAGTAACCACACTAATCATCACAAACAGTCACCACCAGCCCCGCTGTAACCAAGCTCTAACCACACTAATCACGACAATCTCATTCCAGAAACTAATAGCCCTGTTGTAACCAATCTCACACTTAAGACAGAAGTAATAATGATAAGACTCTACCTACAGTCCCTTAGGCTCCCATACAACTGAGGACCGCAAACAAGTGAAAACAAACTCTCCGGCATCCCATACTACCAGAGCGTACAATCAATAATCAACAGACAAGGGTGGTACCTCACACAGATGAATTATATGATGCCATGCTAAGTAAAAGTGATCAAAGTACCGTATGTCACCCACTTTCGGCGACCTATAAGGCCCAGAAGATAGGATCCATGGAAGGTCCCACCCGTATACCACTACTACACTGTATACCCTCCCTCCGACACTCGCAGCTCACAGCTTTTGGTCCGAAATGGCAAGGTCCATGGAGGCCCCCGACCAACATACTAGATTCCCCGCATCCTCAAGACAATCCCCAAGTAAAGCTGCCTGGAGGGTATCCAGGTCTAAAATAGTAAGCCCAAAAGATCTAGTACTGGCCCCACCTAGTCCATCAACACTGTCACGACCAACCTACTGGATCGTGCGAGCACCTACTCTAACCACCTAGATAGACGAACCCTTACCACCCGTCCAACAGGTAACTCTCGGAAATTAAAGAAAACCATTAATCAGACCATTTTTATACATGAGAAATTGACGACTTAAAGAATTTGCGGAAAACCTTTACGACCTTTAAAAATGCCTTCCTTAGGACCTAGTCTAAGCAGGTACAAGAGCTACTACCAGATTTATACAAAACATGTAAAAGAGACAACTTCCATCATGGAATTGAAGGATAGAAGTTGTTGTAGATAACCATCTTCATATACTTATGAAACATCACCAACCCTGTAACCAGACTATACCAAAAAGGTATATCAAGAGTAGAGTCAGTACGACCACACGTATTGGTAGGCATCATCGGTCGGCCCGAATCCACACTTACCAACATATAGAAAAACAGGGAAAAACATGAAATAAACATTATAGCTCCCTCCTTCACCTTTAGCCTTGACCCTGACATCTAGGACTTCCCAAGTCTCACTCATAACTAGACTTCTCAAGGTCGCCTTGTCACCCAGACATCCCAAGTCACCTTGTCACCTAGACTTACCAAGTCACCTTGACACGTAGAATTCCCAAGTCACCTTTTACCTTTACCCCAGTCAACTACCTTGACTAAATACCCAGACTAAATTCGGCCCACTGCCCAACCAAACCACTTATACCCAAGTATTACCTACCATTTTCTGGACTTTCCCGGACCTCTAGGACAACTTTACCACCTAGTTATATTAACCAATAACCACACTCAAACTCTCAGTATTTATCTATATTTACCAACCACATGCAATTCACCTAACAACCATTGACACCTTCAATGACCACCATAGAGCTACATCTAAATCCCTTCTTGGATCACATAACCTGGACCCTCCAAGGGTCCTCCATCCACACCTAAGTGTTCAACAGACTACCTCGGTCTACACCAAGACCCACCCTTAGCTTATTAACCATGATAATTCATGACCGCCATTATTACACTTACTGACAACAATTTATGAGCACATAACCTCTTTTCAATAGTCCGGACCCACCCAGATCCCCCTCACACATCTAGTGTTAACATGACAAACCCAGTTTATACCAAGACCAACTAATAACCAACATAATAACCCGGTCTACACCAAGACCAACTAATAACATAATATAGAAACTCGGCCTACACCAAGACCAACTCACAATATACTACAATAACCCGACCTACACCAAGACCAAACTAATAACATAATATAGCAACCCAGCCTATACCAAGACCAAACTCATAATATACCATAAAAACCCGGCCTACACCAAGGATAAACTAATAACATAATATAGCAAATCGGCCTACACCAAGACCAAACTCACAATGTGCTATAACAACCCGGCTTACACCAAGACCAAACTAATAATCTGCTATAACAACCCGGCTTACACCAAAGCCAAACTAATAACATAATATAGCAACCTGGCCTATACCAAGACCAAACTCACAATATACCATAACAACCCAGCCTACACCAAGACCAAACTAATAACATAATATAGCAGCCCGGTCCACTCACGGAACCAATACCAATCAACACAATACAATAATATCAATGCAATAATGCAGTAAAATAAACTCGTACCAGGCATGGTACCCGAGCCAACCATTAGTATTATCCCGTACAAGGAGTGGTACCCGAGCTAAACAATTGTTATACTCATACCAGGTATGGTACTTGAGCCAATCGTTAGTATTATCCTGTACCAGGCGTGGTACCCGAGCCAACCATTTATTATACCCGTATCAGGCATGGTACCCGAGCCAACCGTTAGTAATTTCCCATACTAGGCATGGTACCCGAGCCAACCGAATGTCAACAATCCACAATCACAACAATGAACAATTAACTTGAAAACCAACAAGAAAAAATGCACAGTTCAATAACCTGACTGATCAAACAGGACTATAAGACATTCAAATTCATCTCCTAAGTAATGCATCTCATACAATCACTTAGATAAGAGTACAAAAATATACAACATTCACAGGAATCGTAAGCCATCACCTACCTTTTTTCCTGAGTATATAACTTAGCCCTGACCTTCGTCCAAAGACTAAACATACTCACCCTTTATTTACGAAAAATGAACGGTTTCCCTTTTTAGCATAATTTAACAACCACATTGATTTCGAAACTTGAATAAATAATAACAATGTGAATTACCACCCCTTAGCCCTTAGCAAAACCAACATTACTTATCATGCCATTCATATTCCCAAAACCTCACCTAGGAGTTTCCCATTTTCATACCCATTTAGTTATCCTTGCAATTACCGGTTCCCCGAACCTTCCCGACATCCCAGTCCCTGAGCCCTATCATCTTATCATACCAGGACAATATAAAAAACCCCAAATAATTAACAATATCCAACAATTTAATTCTACCAATTCCTAGCACACACGTAACCAACATCGAATCCACCAGACTCCGTGCCCAGAGGCCTAATCATGGATTCTTCTTTTCCACTATACAATAAGTACAGAATGTAAGCAGGTCTATCTACTCAATAAAAATCTAGCCTACTTGGATGTCGAACAGCTGTTCCATGCCCTTTCTAGCTCCGTGAAAGCATTCCCTGACGGTTCTACAGGCCCGAATATGTGGTTTCACATCCTTTTTACCTGAATTCCTCCTCCCCATGGCTCCCAATCCTTGGAGCAGCCTAGGAGGTATTTTGGAATAGCTCTCGTCTATTTTTGGGGTTGAAGGGAAGAGAATGAAATTAAAAACTCATTTTCTAGGTTTTCTGGTCCTGTCCCTGTACTATAGCGGTCACCACTCCGCTATAGCAGTACCACCATAGCAGAGTCAACCGCTATGGAGGATGTTGACCATCTTGACTTCTGCTATAACGGTAATTATTCCGCTATAGCAGAGGTCGCTGTGGCAGAGTGGTAGCGCTCGTCACAAATAAAAACTCGGAAAATTCCTAAAAATATTCCTTTTTACAACACACCTTGAATCCCCGACGTTCTGGAATAACGCATTCGCGTTAACCTTAATTCCGGGAGTTCTACCTACCCGAATTGACTTCCGAAAAGTTCCTCGGACCCCTCTATGCCTTAGCTAATGGAAAAATTAGCTTGTAACAAGATACATTGCCTAATCTTCACCCGGATTTCCCTAGATCATACCTCATTCCAAAACCGGCTGAGACTAGTCTAGCCTAGAATTTTCAACTCCCAAACTCAGAAGTTTTTTCGACTCGAAACTTGGCATGAAAGATTTGCCCATAATGAAGAACTCGGTCATTACAAACACCACAGATGCTATAGTATAAAAGTAGGCCACCCCACCCCGTCGATCCCAGAAAAATGGAACTATTGATAAAATATCTTTTAAAATACACAATAGCTGCCCAACAACTCACAATTAACATATCAGCCCCGTACAGGCTCCAAAGCTACTTAGTAAGCATAACCACCCTAGAAGGATAATTCTGTGTCCAGGACTCACGGTCATTCCCAATGATTCCCACCGTCTATGTTCCAGAGTCAACAAGGCCTCACAGGACCACAAGGGTAATAATATCAATTAACAATAATACTACACACAACGGAGGAAAGAACGAAACGAATCATGGAAAATCGGTCAGGGTCTGTGGTACCAACCTAATAACCCAACCCAAGGATGCCAACTAGTACAACTTTGCCCAATATATGCAAAGTCTAGGGAGTTAAGCTGTAACCTACCTGTCGTCCGATGACAAGCAGCAGGAACGACGATATCTGAGGCCGAGCTGCTCTGAGAAGCTCTGAACGAGAATCAAACTATCAAATTCACGAATAAGAAGTTATGATGAGTCCAACGATACCTATATTGCTACAATTATAGCCGGGTTGATATCCAGGTCAAAATTAGGCCAGCAGGGCCCATAACCCGAAACCCAAAATGAAAAGAACCATGACCACTCCAACAATTCCAAGGAGGCATGCTCCAAATTTTAGCACAAATGGCCTAGGAAAAGGGCATCAAAACAGCCCGCAAAGGTTGGGATTTAAGGAGTGAAAATTTACGAAAAAGAACGGAAATTGGGCAAGGATTACTTACCACAAAGGCGAAAACCCGAGTCAAGAAGGATAATTTACCATTCCCACGAGCATGCACCAACTGGACAGCCAGAATTCACAAGCAAAGACTCAAGCTTAGTGAAGGGCATCAATGGAGGTTTGAAGAAATTTCAAGAGAAGGGGGAGCTTACCAAACGACGAAGAAGTTAGGAAAATCCACCCACAATCGACTTCCCAAGGCTTGGAATCAATATAGAGAAAATTGTTGGATAGAATTTAGAGTTTAGAGTGAGAAAAAGTGAGAGAGAATGTTGGAAAAATGAACTCCCAGCTTTATATAGTTGCTGGAAAATGGCTAGCGCCATAGCCGCTAGGCCAGCGTCAACAGTGCTGAAGGGGTGGCAGGCGCCTTGGTGCGATTAAGCTGAAGGATGGCCTGCAACTATTTTTCTATAATTTTTCTAACACTCCACGGGGTGTTCCGGGCACAATTGTAAATCGATATTCAAAAACCAATAGTGCTAACAATGTGAAAATGACGTTCCAGACTCAACGGAATCAAAAAAACTCCTATACGAGGTCGTTTCAGAGAAATGTTGACCAAAGTCAACACCAACGAAAAGGAACTCAAGGGCTCGAAATGAGTCTGGCTCACCCGGAACCTAAACCAACCACCTTCCTAGCCCAAACTCAACATTCTGGAGCTGATGAAATCATCGGGTTTCAAATTCGACACTCCAATCATCGAAAGTCACCTGAAGTTGCACTTTCAACTCCAAATGGCCTCAAAACTGAGAAAACCATACAAAACCCACACTGAAATTCCTCAGGCCTCAACTAAAGGTCCTACTAGACCAAACTAATCTCTCCGGAGCTAACGGAACTATAAGAATTCAATTCTAAGAATGTTAGCTAAGAATATTGACCAAAGTCAATGATATTTTAAGTTTAATCTCTAAAACAGGCAAATGGTCAAAACGACCAAATGAATGGTCAGGGCACCGAAACACTAGTCCCAACAAGCCATAAATGACTTGGGGCCTCCACAGGAAGGCTATAGCAGTGTAATAAATGCATAAATGCGAACATCTCACAATTAACATATCGGCCCTACACAGGCTCCAAAGCTACTCAGCAAGCATAACCAGCCTAGAAGGGTAATTCTATGTCCGGGACTCGTGGTCATTCCCAATGATTCCCACCGTCTATGTTCCAGAGTCAACAAGGCCTCACAGGACCACAAGGGTAATAATATCAATTAACAAGAATACTACACACAATGGAGGAAAGAACGAAACGGATTATGGAAAAGCGGTCAGGGTCTGTGGTACCAACCTAATAACCCAACCCAAGGATGCCAACTAGTACAATTTTACCCGATATATGCGAAGTCTAGGGAGTTAAGCCGTAACCTACCTGTAGTCCGACGACAAGCTGCAGGAACGACAATATCTGAGGCCGAGCTGCTCCGAGAAGCTCTGAACGAGAATCAAACTATCAAATTCATGAATAAGAAGTTAAGATGAGTGCAATGATACCCATATTGCTACAATTGTAGCCGAGTCGATATCCAGGTGAAAAGCAGGCTCGCAGGGCCCAGGGCCTACAACCCAAAACCCAAAACCCAAAATGAAAAGAACCATGATGACTCCAAGGATGCCAAGGAGGCATGCTCCAAATTTGAGCACAAATGGCCAAGGAAAAAGGCAAACTAAACAGTCCACAAATGTTGGGGTTTAAGGAGTGGAAATTTACGAAAAAGAACAGAAATTGGGCAAGGATTACTTACCACAAAGGCGAAAACCCGAGTCAAGAAGGATAATTTACAACTCCCACGAGCATGAACCAACTGAACGACCAGAATTCACAAGCAAAGACTCAATCTTAGTGAAGGGCATCAATGGAGGTTCGAAGAAATTTCAAAAAAAGTGAGAGCTTACCAAACGACGAAGAAGTACGGAAAATCCACCCATAATCGACTTCCCAAGGCTTGGAATCAATATAGAGCAAATTGTTGGAGAGAATTTAGAGTTTAGAGTGAGAAAAAGTGAGAGAGAATGCTGGAAAAATGAACTCCCAGCTTTATATAGTTGCTGGAAAATGGCCATCGATGCTAGGCCAGCGTCAACAATGTTGAAGGGGTGGCAGGCGCCTCGGCGCTATTGCGCTGGGAGGGCACGATCACACTGAAGGCTGGCAGGCTCTGAGGCGCGATCGCGCTGGCCTTGGCGTGATTGCGCTGAAGGCTAGCCTGCAACTATTTTTCTGCAATTTTTGTAACACTCGATGGGGTGTTCCGGGCATAAACGGAAATCGATATTCAAAAACCAATAGTGCTAACATAATGGAAACAACATCCAGACTCAATGGAATTGACAAAACTCCCATACGAGTTCATTTTAAAGAAATGTTGACCCAAGTCAAAAACAACGAAAAGGAACTCAAGGGCTCGAAGTGAGTCTGGCTCACCCGGAACCCAAAACAACCACCTTCCTAGCCGAAACTCAATATTCCAGAGCTGATGAAATAGTCGGGTTTCGAATTCGACACTCTGATCATCAAAAGTCACCTGAAGTTGCACTTTCAACTCCAAATAGCCTAAAAACTGAGAAATCCACACAAAACTCACACCGGAAGTCCTCAGGCCTCAACTAAAGGTCCAACTAGACCAAACTCATTGCTCAGGAGCTAACGGAACTGTAAGAATTCAATTCCGAGCACGTTAGCTAAGAATGTTGACCAAAGTCAACGTTATTCTAAGTTTAAGCTCTAAAATAGGAAAATGGTCAAAACGACCAAACGAACGGCCAGGGCACCAAACCACCGGTCCCAGCAAGCCATAAATGACTTGGGGCCACCACAGGAAGGCTATAACAGTGCAATAAATGCGTAAACGCTAAGATGACCGGAAGGGTCATCACACTAGGGTTTTAACCTTTTTCTTTAGGTTTACAAGTTGGTGCTAGATCAAAGGTAATTCTATTTGAAGAACAACTATAGCTAATAGTATGTTCCGATTTAATGTTTCTCTGTGTTTTGGCTTTCTGTATTTGTATGAATTTTAACATGTTGTATCAAAGTCTGCCTTTAAATGTGTTGTTCAGTATATATTATATCTGTAGATATAATTAATTTTGTCTCAAATCTGCCTTAAAACATTACAAAGGTTGACGAAACTCACCGATGTTGCTTTTACAAAGGTTGACTAACATGTTCTTTCTCCTTTTTTTTCTCGAGAGAAAAATTTCTTGGTCATTTACCAAATTAATAGAAGAAGATAACTTTTTCAGATCTCTTATGTGTAAAAATAAAGATCTCCTGTAAAAAGGCTATAAAACATAAAAGAATTTGTAAGTGGCCTAAAAAACAATTCTCTCATAATTGTTAGGGATTATTATACTTTAATGGATTACCTCTTCAAATGTGTTTCACATAGTAAATTACTTAGCGAGACTATCTTTGACAGTCTCGGTGATTAAACAAAATCTGGACTAATATGACAACTTGATTAAATTATGTTTAAGTCTCTGTTTCAAATTGGTTTGGTATTAAAGTTAAATTCTTTAAATTAGATATTACCGTTTTGGTAGAATATTTAATCAATTGGTAATGATAATTACTATGGTTTGTATTAACAGACGTGGTTCCAGTGTCAGCTCTTGGGTTAAGCCAATAAACCAAAGGCATAAGGCCCCAAATTTTTTAAGGTTCCAGTTTTCAAAAATATAGATTTGTAAATTATTTTTTAAAATAAAATTAAATATTTGAATAAAAATGTTTAATTTTTAATTAAAAAAAAACTGCTAAATATATTTGAACCACTCAAAACATATAGAATAATATTTTTTATTTTGTATTAGTAGTAAAGAATTGAGATCACCAGGTGATATGAGAATGAAAAAAAAAAATTCTTAACCACAGAAGTTTCAAAAAAGAATGTTACTCAAATATTAATAGTTTAGATTTATTTTAAAATTAAAAGTGTTAAAAAATATGGCATAAATATAAGATAATATTTTAATATACTCAATCAGATAAACAAACTTGATTATTTTCAAATGGATATATTGCATATAGAATATTGTTATATATATATATATATATATATATATATATATATATATATATATATATATATATATATATATTATTAGTTGAAAAACAATTTACTAGACAAAATCGATTATAACAAACTTTTTAGTGATTTTCCATCTGAAAAAATTAAGAAAATAGACTTCAAATAAATTGTATACAAAGAAAAAATAAACTATTTAAAGCCTCTTTTTAGAGTTTGACTTTAGGTCAGCAACTTCGTTGAGCCGACCTGCATGATTAAAATTGATATTCATTACATATCATAATCTGCTTGCACTAATAAGTGTGTTGTTCATAAAATGATTACTTTTCGTTATCATGGTTTTGAAGCTAATGCTCTTTAGTTTTCCTTTTTCATATTTTACCAAGCTAGAGTTTAGCCATAGAATTTGGAGAAGATTTTTCAAAAAGACCACTTTTAAAACTTAATTTACAAAAGAGCCACTAAATTTCTTTTTACTTTATTTTTCAAGTTTAGGGTTCAGAAAATAGAGAAAAGATGGGGATAGTGTGGTGTCGGGGTGATCTTTATAATTTTAAAGAGGTTTGGACATGTTTTAAGTTTATTAAAATACATCTAGGTCCATATATACTTTCATTGAATGTATTAAATTCGTTTTCTCTCTCCATCTCCTTTCTCATTCCCGTTTTTTATTTCTTGGTAACAACTCTAATCTCTCAAGTGATTTATCTTCTTCCCCAAGAGCTATTCAACAAACTCGTCGTCTTCAAGTTAGTTCTTTTGTCACTCTAAGCATTTTTAGCTCCATATTGATATGATTTTTTTTCTTTCAGAGATTCATGTTTTTTTGAACCCTAGTTTTCATAAGTTCTATTTTTTTAAAAAAAGAAAAAAACAGTTCTATCTCATTTTCTTGTCGAATTTGTGTTATTTGTAGTTATTTTCTTGATTTAATGGTTTTTTTGTTGTTTATGTTCATACGTCTTCATAGAGGTTTAGCATTTTATAATTTTCTACTATTTCAATTCTTGCAAATTCATCATGGTCTATTACTAAAATTGTCTTCGATTATTTTTGTTTTTATATCGCGGTTGGCCAACAGTAGTATGTTCTTTGTATGTAGATCATAAAACATTATAAGAGGTAGAGGAGGAATGAAGGAAATGACCCATTTTACTTGTAAAAGAACAGAAAAGGTCAAGATGATGCACGAGATAGCAAAAGAAAAAAGATTATAGAAGATCAAAATGACTCTGACTCAGACACTATAAATCAGATTGATGTGTATCATGATGATAGTGATGAAGGAGAAAAAGTTGAGGCTAGTACTGGGCAGTCTGTTTTGAAACAGATTGTTTTGGAAAATGAATATTGTACCACCCTAGGATCTGAACCAGCTACTGAACTATACTCAGCAGAAAAATTTCAGAAAAAATCAAGTTTCCATGAAGCACGGTTAAGATTACGGACCGTCGTTTGGAACCACGGTCCGTCGTCTCGATCGTAGTTTCAATTTCCAGAGGACCCCCAGTTCATGGTCCAGGAACCATGAGTCAAACCACAGACCGTAGTTTAGAACCACGGTCCATCATGTCACTCGTGGTTTCCCTTAATAAGAGGACCATCAGTCCAGGTCTCAGTAACCACGAGTCATATGACGAACCGTCATTCAGGACCACAGTCCGTCCTATGGACTCGTGGAACCAAAACATCAGAGGACCCTCAGTTGTGGCCCAGAGACCACGAGTCAGACCACGAGTCAGACCACGGACCGTCATCGAGAACCACGATCCGTCATGTAACTCATGGTTTCCTCAGATCAGAGAACCCCCAAAGACTCATGGACAGGACCATGATTCAGTTGATAGTCCATCGTCCAAGACTACGGTCCATCAACCCATCAGTGATACCTGAGTCACAATTTTTAGCAGCTTTCTTTTAAAATTTCCAAGGTTATTCCAGACTCTTTCTACTTCTTTTAAAGCCTAAGCTTCGATGTTTTGGTCACTCTAAGCCTAGTTTATTAGTGAAAAACTACCTAAATCACCTATTCACCAAAAATCATCAGACTTAGAAAGAAAAGAAGAAAAAGAGGCGACAATTTTCTCTCAAGAACAAGCAGGAGGTTTTCTTCAAGACCATCCCTAAAGCCAAGGATTTCCTCCCTAGTTTCTTATCCAGGTATGTGGTATTTCACTAGTGGGTTCCTTTCACCCATTAGGTCCCTAGAATTCAGTCAGTTCTTCAGCTTCTCCATGAATTGTTCAGACGTAGCACTACTAAAAATAGCTCAAAAAGGGACGAACAGGAAAGTGACGGACCGACGAAAAAAGCGACGTTGTCCGTCGTTTTTTTTTTTAATTTATAAATATTTTTTTACAAAAGCGACGGTTAACTGCGCCAAAAAAGTGACGTTGTCCGTCTCTTTGCCGGTCGCTTTTTTGGTGGATTTTTGCGCCAAAATTATTTACAATTAATTAATTTATATTTTTATTATAAGCGACGGTTAGCGTCGCAATTATTAAAAAATAATTTTAAAGAAAGCGATGTTGTCCGTCGCTTTCTTTAAAATTTAATTTATATTAAAAAAAAATAGAAAAACGACGGACAGCATCGCTTTTGTCCGTCGCTTTTTGGTCAATATGCGGTCAACTCATTTAAAAAAACAATGGACGAAAGCGACGTTGTTCGTCGCTTTTTAAAAAATAAAGTGACCTAGATCGGGTCACTCCTCCATTTTCCTCTTCTCTCTTCTCTCTTCTCTTCTTTCTTCTCTTCTCTCTTCTCAACACCTCCACACACCTCCACACCTCCACACCTCCATACCTCCACACCTGCCGTTACTGCCGTTACTGCCACGGCCGTCACCGCGGCCTTCACACCACCTCCTTCCTCCTCCATCATTAATTTTTGGGTTAGGGCTTATTTAAAATTCAAGGTTAGATTTTTTTATTTTATTTTCAATTACATTGCATTTATTTTAGGTTAATTTTAGATTAAGAACATTGTTAGTTGTTATGTAGACTAGAACTTGAATTAGTAGTATTTAAAATTTTAAGTTAGGGTTTATTTGATATTTTTTGTTATTATTAGCAAGTTTATTAGTTTCGAAGTGTTAGAGTATGAATGTAACACCCCGTACGCGTATTCAGCTACCTAAGTTAAAATCCTAGAAAAAATTCCAAGTTTCAAGGGATGACGGCTCCAACGACGACTCGTCCTTCTGGACTACGGTCCGCCGTGTGCACTCGTCGTCCAACTTCCAGAGAGTCTCTCAAAGTGTCCCAGAGAAGACGGGTCGAAGGACGGTCCATCCTACTGGATGACAGACCATCGTTCCCGACCATAGTCCCTGAGTTCAGAGGACCATATTTTCCCTAAGTCAAACTACGAGTCAGCAAGACGATCCGTCATTTCAGAGAATGGAACGTCGCTGGACTCGTGGAGTGCATTTCCAGTAGCTAAATTTTTGAGTCAAAGAATTACGGATCCCTTTGACGGTCCGTCCTTCTGGACGACGGACCTTCGTCCTAAGCCGTGGTCACTGACTTCGGAAATTTTCAGCTTTTTCTTAAGCTTAAGTTCAGGGGTATTTTAGTCTTTTCTCACCCTATTATGGATTAAGTGAAGTTATTTTGACTACTTTTAGAAGTTTTTTCACCCATATTATCCTAAGTCTACCTTAAGCTCCTCATTCCTCCCTCAAAGGAGAAAGTTCTTCCTCTCAAGCTCACGGTTCAATCTCCAAGTCAAGTCTCCTAATTCTTTTTCAATCAAGTGGGTCATCTTCCACCAAGGTATGTGGGTCTTTAGAAATGGGTTTCTTCAACCCTTGTGCCCAAAGTCTCCAAGTCTTATTTTGACATCATGAAGCTATGAAATTAGGGTTTTAAACGAAAATTTGGGGAAAGTTTATGAAATCAGTTCCTATATTTAAATTCATGATTTCTTATTGATTACTCATGATTTGATAATGATTTCCTTTTTGGCTTTGAAAGACCAAGCATGAAAGTTGATTTCTAGCATGATTCCATGAATTTACATGTTTTAAAGAGAAAGATAGCATGATTAGATATCAAGGCATTTGCAAACTTATGAAATTGCATGTATAATTCTTCAAGCACGAAGTTGGAACGAAAAGCATATTTTGAACTATGGCTAATTTAAGCCTTCTGATTATGACTTTGAATTGCATAGCATTCGATATGTCTTTTGCTTTTAAAAATAGCTTTGGAATTATATATGTCCTTGGTTTTACTTAGCTTTGGCATTAGATATGTCATTGGGTTTTAAACAGTTTTGACATTAGATATGTCACCAGTTTATAAACTAGCTTTGACTTCAGATATGTCATTGGTTACAAATCAGCTTTGGCATCATATATGTCATTGGTATTATATGAGTTATATATATGTTTTGGGAGTACTATTAGAACCGAGTTGGATGGGTGAGAGTACCCATATGTCCCAGAACTACGTTCCCCCCGTAGGTTCTAAGTCCTGTGTGGGCATCAGTTTTAGGTGATCACGTTACAGTCATGCCTTTGTACCTCTGGCAAGGTACATTGGGTCCTTTTGATGGAGCGTATATATCGAATTCCATGTAGCTCACAAGGTCTATGTCGGTTATAGAGCCTCCCACAGAAACAGTTTATGATTTACGTTGCATTTGACTCTTATTCGGTTTTCAGACTTATTACTTATGTTTATGTTACAGCTTATGATATATTAAGAGTCATTGCATTCAGTTATCTTTAAAATCATGATTTCAATTATTTATGTACACTTAGCATGTTTTCATCATATTCATGCATTGCTCACATACTTAGTACATTCTATAGTACTAACGCATATTGCGATGCATCCTTTCACGGTACAGATTCAGGTGTTCTCTGTCAGACCCGTGTCTAGAGTTCCAGGCCACTCCCTCGGCTACTTTTTGGTAAGTCCTCATGGTTTGAGGACTAAACCTTATTGCAGTCTTTATGCTTCCTTTATGTTTCATATTTGTCGAGTTAGTTGGGGTATTGTCCCATCAACTCTCTATGATAGTATTAGAGGCTTTTCAGACATAGTAGTTATTGGTTGACTTCGAGTTGTATTTCCTCTTCAACTCTTTATTATATGATATGTTTCCTATTTGGATTCTCCTATAATGCTTCTGTTATGTCTTATTCTTTGTTATGCTTGAGAATGCTATGGCCAAGGGTTAGTTTGGGGTCCTTGTGATCCCGGGTCCCGTGTTACATATAGGGGGTAACCTCAGGGCGTGACAATAAACATTGCTAGTTGTGAATCTTGAATAATGGTTATGAATATTTTATAATTCATAATTTCATATAATTGAATTTGTGAACTTGAACTTGAAATTGAGAAGTTTGAACTTGAATTTCATTTTAGAATTTGTGAGCATAGTAAATATCTTAGGCTCTTGATTTTAAGTATGAATTAGGTTTTTGAATTAAGTTCTTGAATTAGTTTTTAACTTTAGGTCGTTGAATTAGGTTCTTGAATTTGATAGTGAAGTTGAAAATTTTGAATTAATTTATATTGTTGGGTTATAATCTTGAATTAGTTTTCAACTTTAGGTTGTTGAATTAGGTTCTTGAATTTGATAGTGAAGTTGGAAATTTTGAATTCGTTTATATTGTTGAGTTATAAATATAATCTTGAATTAGTTTTCAACTTTAGGTTGTTGAATTAGGTTCTTGAATTTGATAGTGAAGTTGGAAATTATATTGTTGAGTTATAAATATAATCCTGAATTAGTTTTCAACTTTAAGTTGTTGAATTAGGTTCTTGAATTTGATAGTGGAAGTTAGAAATTTTGAATTAGTTTACATTGTTGGGTTATAATCTTGAATTATTTTTCAACTTAGGTTGTTGAATTAGGTTCTTGAATTTGATAGTGAAGTTGAAAATAGATTTTTGAATTAGTTTTGGGTTTAGTTTTTATACTCTTGAATTAGTTTTCAACTTTAGGTTCTTTTTTTGTGAATCTTGAATAATGTTTGTTAGTTTAGGATAGTCTTGTGAACCTTAATTAGTTTAGGTTAGTCTTGTGAGTTATGTGAATATTTGTATATAAGTGTTATTGCTAAGAAAATGTGGAACTTTGAATTAGGTACTTGAATTTGGAATTAGGTACTTGAATTTTGAATTAGGATTTTGAATTAGGTTTTTGAATTACATTATAACTTGAATTTGGGAACTTTGAATTTGAAATAGGTTTTTGAATTAGTTTTGGGTTTAGTTTTTATACTCTTGAAATAGTTTTCAACTTTAGCTCCAATTTCATCTCTATCGAATTTTAATATCAGAATAGCGGATATAGTCACGATTCAATAGGTCAGGTCCACTTACTTTTTCTTTTGTTGATTTCTAACCTTTCGAATGGATTTGGTTGGTATAATGGAAAATCGGAATATTCGGTGATTCAAGAAGTGACTTTTCATTATTCAGAAATTCATAATAATGAAAATTGACTAAACAAATGTTCAACTTTATAACTAAGTATAATGATAATGTATTATCCAGTTAGTTACTTTTTTTATTACAAATAAAAATCCAATTTTTATTTACCCTAAAAAAAGGTACAGTTGAATTTGTAAAGGATAAGAGGTCCTAATTCAGTCGTGCATAGAAAAATAAGATGTAATATTGTAAATTACAAGAACACATTGTTAAGAAATTGAAAAGCAAAGATTGAGATAATTTAAGCCAGCTGGAGCTGTGGATTACAACCGTTGGAGGTTGGTCACATGAGGCTTGGATTGTGCTAACCGACAACTAACAATAAAAGAGCTTAATAAAAAATAAAGTAATGATCCTTTTATCTAGAGAATGAGTTATTGTTTCTTTTTGGATGATGATTACATGTCTTTATATAGGGGGTCAACGGCTAGTACAAGCTTGTTGAATTTCTCCTGGGTTGAGTGCCCTCCTGACGCGGTGTATAAACTTGAAAAGTGTAACTGGTATCTAGTGTGTGTTTATACCTTAGTCGCCTTAAGCACTGGAGCTTTGATGTGTCATCAGATCCTATCCAATTAGTTGATGAGTCATGCCAATATTTATTCCATGTGTCATAATCTTTTTTAATACATCACACTATACATTTAGCTCATTCTTCAACCACATATTTTTTTACCCCCATACAACTCTCTTTTGTCTTGCCCCTCTCTTTGAGTTAACCTCTTTGTCTTTTAGTAAGGAGTTTTTTTATGATCTTTTCATGGCACTTTAGCTCTTTTTGTTTGTCTCCCTATCAATAATACACTCTTTTATTTTGTAACACTAATAGCTATTATTTGGGGCTTCAAGTTTACTTTTTCTCCTCTTTACTTCTATGCTCCTTATCAACTTCATTTATCAACTAAAGCTCTTAGGAGTTTTTAGGATCAAATTAAGGTCTATTGAAAGAAGGGGAACAAGCTACATATGAGGCTACCAAGGAAAAGGCTAAAGGTTCAAAAGGGGCTAACTAAGATCATGCATTATAGGCAGATAATGTAAGGGATAAAACATCGCTATCAAAGAAATGCCTCTATCCTTTATTAAACTCAACATTCTTTATTTTGCTTTGCAAATACACCGGGTAAGTTCTAGACATCAATATGCACTCATGGAGTATAGCAAAATCTCACACACACATGGAACATGTTCAACTCAAGACAGATCCTTATAGATTCTTAATAAAGCAAGAGCAAGAATTTAAAATTAATATAACATCATACAAGAGTCACATAATTGAGCCTAAGTGTTTTAAAAGTAGTCATTCAATTCATCATAACATGCCTTCAAATTAAACCAAACTTGTATTATACAGTCATATGGCCCAACAAAGATCACCTACTTTCACATGGTACTCGGGTTCTACCTCCATGCAATCTCACAATCTCTTTCACGTAGACATTAGCCAATTGTTGCAAATTGTAATCCACCCTGACCAGAATGAAGTGAGCTGCCTTGGTCAATCTGTCAATAATGACCCAAATAGAATCAACTTCCCCAAGGTCTTGGCGAGACCTACCATGAAATCCATGGCTATTCTCTCCCACTTCCACTCTGGAATGGGCATCCTCTGAAGTAGTCCTGCAGGTCTCTGGTGCTCATACTTTACCTGCTGGTAATAACGACACTTGGACACAAAATCAGCTATGTCCCTTTTCATACCAGGCCACCAATAAAGTTTCCTCAAATTCCTGTACATCTTGGGTACACTCGGATAAATTGAATACCGCAAACCATGAGCCTCTACCAACACTTTATGAATCATGTCATCGACTCGAGGAACACATATCCTCCCTCTAAAATTTAACACACCGCCAGAGTCCAGGGATCCGCCAGAGTCCGGGGATCCCCAGATTCTCCGGATATTGCCTTGCCTCGAAGCCTGCTCAACTGCGAATCCTGAAACAGTTTGGACTTTATCTCTTCTATGAATATGGATTTGACCTCAACACTTGCCAAGACCCCACCTTGATCTGAAATACCCAAGTGCATGAACTTGGACTCCAATGCCTGAATTTCCCTTGTCAGTGGTCGTTTAGACACCCCCAAATAAGCCAAACTGCCCATGCTAGCTGTTTTCTAGCTCAATGCGTCTGCCACCACATTAGCCTTACCCGGATGGTACCGAATAGTCACATCGTAATCCTTCAACAATTCCATCTACCTCCTCTGCCTCAGGTTCAAATCCTTCTGAGTGAAGACATGCTGCATACTGCGATGATCAATGAACACTTCACACTTGAAACCATAGAGATAGTGTCTCCAAATCTTGAGTGCAAAGACCACTGCTGCCAACTCTAAATCATGAGTAGGATAGTTTCTCTCATGTACCTTCAACTTCCTAGAAGCATAGGCTATCACAGTAAACAATAAAGTCTTTACCTTCAACCGGCAAGGACAAAATAGGAGTTGTGGTCATAAGTGTCTTGAGATTTTGGAAGCTCTCCTCGCACTTGTCAGACCACACAAATGGTACATCTTTCTGTGTCAGCCTTGTCAAGTGAGTAGCAATGGAGGCAAAATCCTTAACAAACCTCCGGTAATACCCTGCAATCCCAACAAAACTCCTCACCTCAGTCACAGAGCTAGATCGGGCCCAACTCTTGACTGCCTCTATCTTCTAGGGATCTACCATCACCCCCTTTTCCGACACTACATTCCCAAAGAATGCTACTGAAGTCAACCAGAACTCACACTTGGTGAAATTCGCATAAAGCTTTTGATGCCTCAAAATGTCTAACACTATACGGAGATGTTCAGCATGCTCCTCCCTACTCTTTAAGTAGATCAAAATATCATCAATGATAACGATGATAAATGAATCCAAGTAAGATTTAAACACCCCATTCATTAAACTCATGAATGCTGCTGGTGCATTGGTAAAACCAAATGACATTATTAAGAACTCGTAATGCCCATAGCTAGTCCAAAAAGCAATCTTAGGAATATCCTCAGGCCTAATTTTTAACTAGTTATACCCTGACCTTAAGTAAATTTTTGAAAACACCGATGCACCTTGTAACTAGTTAATTAGATCATCAATAACGAGTAGAGGGTACTTATTCCAGATGGTAACCTTGTTCAACTGCCTGTAATCTATGCACATCCACATACTACCATCTTTCTTCTTTACAAACAATACTGGAGCACCCCAAGGCAAAGAACTGGGATAGATAAATCCCGTATCTATGAGTTCCTGAAGCTGAGTCTTAAGTTCCCTTAACACTACTGGGTCCATACGATATGAATGAATGGAAATGGGATGAGTTCCTGGCTCTAAGTTAATACAAAAATCAATATCCCTGTCCAGAGGCATACTAGGCAAATCTGCTGGAAACACCTCTCGAAACTCTGAAATAACTAGAACTAACTCAATAGATGGGGACTCCACACTATAATTCCAGAGATGAGCTAAAAAGGCTAAACACCCTCTCCCCACTAGCTTTCTAGCCCGAATGAATGATATAATCCTGACTGGCTTAGACCTGTACACATCTTCCCACTCTAGCCTCTCCTTACCCGAAATATCTAGAGCCATAGTCTTGGTGTTACAATTTAACACGGCATGATAAGGGGATAACCAGGTCATGCCCAAAATCACCTCAAAGTAAACCATATCCAGGATTACCAAGTCTACCCAAGTATGCAACCCTATAAAAATAATAGAAAAGTTACGATAAACATGAGTCACCGCAACCGACTATCCAAACAAGGTAGAAACATGGATAGGGGAATCAAGGATATCATATACCAAGTCTAGACCCAATGCAAAACTCACAGACATATAAGAATATGTAGAACCTGGGTCTAATAATACCAGTCATTCGATCACATACGAGAATGGTACATGTGATTACTACATCTGATGCCTCAGCCTTGGTCCTCCCTGAAAACGCATAGCAGTGAGCCCGATCATCAATCTGGGAAACCTCCCTGGCCAACTGTGTTGCACCCCTACCTGCACTGCCATTCCCTCTATCTCCTCGGCCTCCCTAGAAGTTACCTCGCCCACCCTGTGGACGACCCCTAGCATAACCACCTCTACTTGCCGGGACCACAACCTTGGGATACTGCTGAACCTGATTACCAGTCTTCCTGTGAGGGCACTCCCTCTTAAAATGACCCAGCTCACCACAATGAAAACAACCACGATCAAGTGCAGGCCTGTTAGCAGAAAACTACTGATTAGCTCCCAGAAGGCCACATGTAGCTGTTGGCAAAGCTGACTAAATAGGACGGGCTGAGTAGACATGTTAATTCTGACCCCTGGAGTACGATCCACTGTAATTTCCCTCATTCTAAGACTTCTTGGCTAACATTTTAGCCTGCCCCACTTGCTTGACTCCCTCAAGTTTCTTCACATAGTCTACCACTTCATTAAAGCCCCTCCATGAAGAAGTCATATGCACAGACAATACCTAGAGCTCAATATTCAAACCTTTCACAAGCTAACAAACCTGTTCTTCCTTGGAACCCAGCAACTGCGTAGAAAAATTGGACAAGGCATGAAATGTTGCCTCATAAGCAGAGACTAACATGCTACTCTGCTCCAGATTCAAGAACTCATCCTTCTTCCGGTCCCTCAAAGTACGAGGTATGTACTTCTCTAAGAAAAGAGAGTGGAACTGCTCCCAAGTCAGTGGAGGTAAAACGGATGACCGACACTCCACATGAGATCTCCACCACTGCTTGGCATCACCCTGCAGCTAGAATGTGATGAACTTCACCCCATATTGTTGCACAATACCCAGCTTGTGCAGTCTCTCATAATAATCCAGTGTGAACTCATACGCATCTTTCCTATCAGTACCCTAGAACATAAGAGGTTTCAGCTTGAGAAACTTGGTCAGCATCTCATGTTCATTCCCTGTCATCACTGGGCCTAGCATTGTCCTGAAGAAGTCACTTGTGCCTGAAGCTGCATCCATCCTAGGAGTCGTAGGATCTGCTGGCTGAGTGCCCAGAGCCTGATTTGCAAGTGTCATGGGTATGGCTCCATTACCAACCAAACCACTCAAGATATTCCAAGCCTGCTGATATGCTTCTGGTGTCATAAAGGAAGGCCTGCACCTCCAACTGGTGCTGCCTCTGCCTCAGACTGCACCCCATCATCCTCCATAAAAACTTCCACATCTTTGACAACCTGTTCTTAAGGTGGGGGAGGGGTTGCTTCTCGCACTCATGCAGAAGCCTGGGCTCCACCCCTGGCGGGTGTGCCTCTACCGCATCCTCTGCCTCTTCCCCTACCTCTACCATAAATAGTCGGGCCTGCTGCTAGGACCGCTGGTCTAGCTCCGTTGTTCCTTATGTTAACCATCTGTGGACAAAAGAGTGAAAGAGTCAGATACCAATTTATATCACTAGATACCAATTGGAATAAAGTTATAGCACGATAGAAGAAAGAAGAGATAGTTTCCTAAAGTCCCATAGCCTCTCGAAGAAAAGTACGGATGTCTCCAAACCATTCCATAAGACTCTACTAGACCTATTTTGGTACAACGAGATCAATGAACCTAGGGCTCTGATACCATCTTTGTCATGACCCCGACAATCGTGAGTACCACCCACCCAACCCCCGGATGAGCGAACCATTAGAGTCCAACTCTTAGCCTAGCCTAACAGCTTAAAACCAGTGCAGAAAGTAAACTAGCATTCAATCTTGAATAAAACCAACTCTCTAAATAAATAAAATAAACTGCGGAAATCCCATCCTAGAATCTGAAAGTCATCGTACCGAAAACATCTATCAAACTAGAGTACGGGGATGCAACCCCAAAACAAAAGAAATAGTATAAGCCTGAAACAAGTGGGCTACAACCAATAAGAAAGAAACTAAGGCAGTTCGATCGAACAGCTCACCCTTGATATCTTGAAGTGTCTGGCCAACAAGTGAGGTCGTGCGCCAACCGTCGGAAGATTGCCTGTACTCACAACAGATGAGCAAGTGCAGTATCAGTACATAACCACCGTGTACTGGTAGGATCCTCAGCCAGTTCCAAGTAAAACAGTGTATGAAGAAGTACAGAAATCAAGTAAGAGTACAGAAAACACATAGGCAAGTCAACAGGTATTCCTAGACTACAAGTATCTAACTAACTTGTCCCACATGTAAATCACTTCACAGTTATGATCAATAATCCATAACACAACAGTCATATTCTGCTACATATCCCGAACACACCCTGGATCCCCTCTAGACAACACCTAAGTGTCGGACAAACCACCCGGTCTACACCAAGACCAACTCGTAAAGCAATGTGACAACCTGGCCTCTCAAGGAGCAAAATATGCAACCACAATTCAAGTTCACAACCCGATCCACTCAAGGAACCATTAAATAAAGATGCAGTAACATAATAAAGTAAGCCCATACCAGGCGTGGTACCCGAGCCAACCGTTAGTATTATCCCATACCAGGCGTGGTACTTGAGCCAACCGTTAGTATATTTCATACCAGGTATAGTACCCGAGCCAACCAAAATCAAACAATCCACAGTCACAAAAATGAAAAATCAACTTGTAAAACCAACAAGAACAATACAACGTTCAATTTACCAGACTGCTAACAGGACTATTAGACACTTCTAATCATTCCCTAAGCTATACATTTCATACAAATACTTAGATAAGAGTACTTAAACACACACAGCATACAGGAAGCAAACCATCACCTACCTCGAAATGATCCAAATCTCTACACAACCGGAGATTTCCCGTTTCCCAAAGTTCTTACTGGTTCTTGGTCTAAAACAACACACAATAACCAATAATTAATCTTTATGGCCTAAATTTCACTCAGATTACGTATAATCCTAAAACCCAGGCCACCCATGATCATTCCACCCTTTTCCCCAGGCTTCCCGCCATTAATTCACCTAGTTCTACCATTTTTATGGATAAAAATAGGAAATTAAGGTCACATGATCATAAAATAGTAAATTTAGCAACACCCAAGAAATTTTACACATAGAATCCCCCTTTTTCCCTGGATTCTACCCTCCCTAAGTCATTCCAAATCTTTCCCTAAGTCCATTCCTAGCAATTCTACCGCATAGAAAATGTATTACAGAGTTTGGGAAGTAAAAACCTTACCTTAGGGAAGAAAAACGATGAAGAATGGAGGAAAAATGCCTGAAATCTCCCTATCCCTTCTCCCAAACGAACTTGTGAAAACTGAATATTTTTGGGTAAGTTTCTGCATTAAATCCCGTCATGCTCCGCTATAGCAGTCCACTCTGCTATAGTGGTACCGCCGTCGCAGAGTCATCTGCTATGGCTGTCATGACCCGATTTCTGAAGTCATGATGGCACCTACAACCCCCCAGTAGGCGAACCAATTTCCGTAGCCCGGAACAGCTAGTAATGGGCTACTACCTAACCAATACGCTCAACAAGCTGAGATAAGCAGAAGCAGAATGTAAAGATAAGACAACGCGGAAGCAATTTACCCGAATATATACATCATGAAACTACACCAACCCCAAGACTTGGTATCGACAGTAAAGAAACTTCTAATAGAATACAAGTGCTAGAAGTAATAAAATGATAAGTACAACTATCTCCGAATATACAAAGAGTAACAGTACAAAAGATAAGATGTAGACAAGCCCCGACCATCAGGCGCTCACCCTAGTCTCGAAGATCCAAAAGCTGCACGAGTCTCCAATGCATTCAATAGCGAAAGCTCAGCTAATATCTGCACCAAAAAGTGCAAAAGTATAGTATGAGCACCAAAACCATGGGTACTCAGTAGGTATCATCGGCCGACTGAGTGCATATAAGATATAAAAGCAGTAAGTAACAGATAGCAAGAAAGCAGTCACTGAAGCAATAAGCAAGGCACAAGGAGCTAGCACAAATAATCCATAACCAAGATCTTCAAGTAACACATGCTAGCACGGAGATACAATCACATATAATCACTGGTGAAGGAAAGAGGAACGCACCTGGAGTCCTTGTACAACAATATAAGTAAGTAGAGAGAGAGTTTAGAAAATGGTGGTATACCGGTAACCTCAAGTAAAAGGAAAAGACAGAGAGCAGTCAAACATACTCAAAATGGAATCAACGAGTATAAGGAGGTCATAACACCAATCCAATCACATGATAGCATAACCAGGGAATCACCTCACAAGTACAACCCTAGGATGAAATAACTAGGCCACAATAACCTAGAGATACCACTCAACTTCCCACAAGGATAGAGCCAGAGTCTCACACTCTGCTCAGAAGGCCACACAAAAGTGCCTCAATAAAATAGGACTCCCTAGCCCTCACAATAATCAGATATCCCACAACCGAAACCTCAACAGGTTAACCATCACTAATCCTTCACTAATCGAGTGCCAAGACAAGCTCTAAATAAAGACAGGAGTAAATATAGTCTACCTACAGTCCCAACAGCCGCCTATACAACCGAGGAACACAATCAAGTGAAAGCAAACCCTCCGGCATCCCATACTACCGGAGCGTACACTGAACACACAGTAAACAAGGGTGGAATCCAATGCATGATATGATATGATATGATGTGTGAAATAGAACCTCTGTATGTACCTCCTCCGGTGCCAATCGGGCCCAGCAGGCAGGTTCCATGGAAGGTCTCAGCCCGTATACCTCTACTCCACCATATACCCCTCCCTTTGGCGCACGCAGCCCGAAGCCCCAGGCCCGGAGCGGCAAGTTCCATGGAGGTCCCCGACCCCATACTAAAACTCAGTATCAAGACATGTCATCCGGAAGAAAGTCCGGGATCAAGATAGAGACCCAGTCTCGAATATGCATGCCCAGACCCTGTCCAGGACTAAAGTAGTATAAAATGCCTCAAAAACCCCTCCAAGGGTGCCCGGGCGTAACCGGGTCTAAAACTGTAGTAAATCAAGTCTAGTGCTCCACCCCGCAGAGACTAGTATCAGTAATAAAATCAAGTCTGGTGCTCTGCCCCGCAGAGACTAGTATCAGTAATAAAATCAAGTCTGGTGCTCTTCCCCGCAGAGACTATTACCAGTAATAAAATCAGTGCAAAAACATCCAAAAATCCCCTTTTCGATAATCAACAGTACCAAAAATGGGGCCCCCAGGGCTATGCAAATTTAGGAAAACTTTCGGTAGTGGCTCGCAGCCAAAACTGTAGTAAAACATGCAGGGGAAAACCTTTTTCATGGATGATATGCTCGCACACAAATATAAAAGTAGCCAAATGGCTCACAACAACTCCTATCAGCCCTGTACAGGCCCAACAGCTACTCAGCAGACATAACAATCCTAAAAGGATAATCTCTATGTCCGGGACTTGTGGACATTCCCCAATAACCCACCATCTATGTTCCAGAGTCAATACAAGACCACATAGGACCACAAGGGTAATATACAATACTACGTGAATACTACAAATAATGCATGAAATAACGGACGAACAAGGTGGACAAGGTCTGGGGTACCAACCTATAACAACCCATACAAGGATGCTAATTAATGCAGTTATAGCCTATATACGCAGAGTCTAGATAGGAAAGCCATAACCTACCTGTCATCCGATGACTAGATGCGGAAACGACATCGTCAAGACTCGAACTACTCCGGGAAGCTCTAAATCACAAAAGAATACTTTTAACTGATGCCCCAAAGGCACCTCTATGAAGGCTGACCAATCAAGGCAATGGAACAATTGCTAGAATCGACGAGGCTGCAAGAACGAGTCGTAGCCAATTGATAAGGTGTTAATGTCACACTCGCGACCAGCCAACTCCAAAGCATAAAATGAGGCCAGTAACAATAAGAAATGGCAGCTAAATCCAACAATAATATGTTAACCACATATCAAAGGAGCGACGAGCTCCCGAGGCACTATTTCAAGGCTTACTTCACGTTGTCCAATCCAATCACTATTGTATGTGATCCAAAAAAGAATCGCACAATTTCCCAATCCTTCCAGCACACTACCACAACCATAACACCACAACAATAACCAAACATAACAAGATAAAGGGGCTGTCCAAAGCCACAATATCCAAAACACCACTTCGTGGCTCGAAAAGCTGTAAAAATGATACTAGAACATGTAATTACGAAGGAGGATCGTAGGGGAGAGATTTCCTTGACAAAAATATTCAATATCCCAAGATTAACAACCTGACTCCTTGCAGGAACAACAAATATATCCAAATCCAACAAGAAACTACTACAAGTTATCGAAAAATACAACTTTTCGTGACTAGAAGCTTAGAATCTTGATTCAACAAATAGATAAGTGTACGGGATCCATACCTCACCAAAATAACTCCATAGCTACTGCCAATTACTCAGAAAACACCTGCTAGCTCGCTGCATCAACACCCACGAAGATATGCCATGAAATCGACGGGACAAACTACCCCAAAATGACGAGCTCGCGACGTAGAGAAACTTATGTTAAACTACCGAATTGAAAGCATCAAAGTACATGGAGTATCTAGGGGATTTACCTCTGATTTTCTGAAGTTTTTGGTGAAAATAATGAGTTAAAACGAAGGAGAAATCAGCTTTTATAAGCTGAACCGACTCAGGATGTGGACCCCACTTTGACGTGTCTGCTTGTGCAGTCTTACAAAAATGTGAATATCTCTCTATTATGAAGTCGTATGGACAAACGGCTTAGTGCCTTGGAAACTAGACTCGTAGACCTTCGATTTGGTATATTGGGGGCCCACTAACTCTTTATATATAGGGAGAAACACCCCAATAAATTTAACCCAAATTTGAAGAGAATTCCTTAAAGGAATTTACAATAACTTTCTCCGACTTTTGTTTCGCAACTTTCTTGACTTCAAAACTTATCATACGACCATTTTGCGATTATAATACCTTATAACACATACTTCTTAGTATATTAGACACTATTAGTCTTACCCCAAAGGCACGGGTTACTTTAAACCTTCCAAACGGGCGAGGTGTTACACGAGGCATTTCTTTAACTCAAACTTTCGAGCAAGGGATTCCTTTGACCTATAACCTTGGTTTAATTCTTTGATATTACCAAGAATGTTGTCGGAAGCCAACGATTTCCAAAGTTGAAGCTCTAAAATGAGAAATGGCCATAAAGACCAAACAAACAGCCCGGGCACCGAACTTCCAGTCCCGACAAGCCATAAATGACTTGGGACGCTACAAGTAAACTCTAATGGTACAAGAAAGGCGAAAACGTGTAAATGACCAGAAGGGTCATTACAATGGCGGAGGATGACCGATGTTGACTTTTGCTGTAGCGTTAATTTCTCTACTACAGCGGAGGTCGCTATGGCGGTAGCGGTTGATACAGGACAGAAAGTCGTAAATCTCCAAACCTAGTACATTTTACAACACACTTATTTTTCTGACATTCTGAAACAACCTCTTCACGTCAACCTCGATTTCGAGAGTTCTACTTACCCAAATCCGATTCCAAAAAGTCCCTGGACTTCTTTATGTCTTGGTTACTTGGAAAACTAGCTCAAATCAAGACATCTAACCTAATCCTCACCCGGATTTCCCTAGACTATACCTCGCTCCAAATACGATCGAGGCTAGCCTAGCCCAGAATTTCAAATTCCCAAACCCAGAGTTTTCTAACTCTAAAACTTGGCACGAAAAGTTTACCCATAACGATGGACCCAGTCGTTACAATTAGTAGTTGTCATAAGGAAAAAATAAGGAAAAAATGATAAAAAGAAATAAAATACAAAAAGTGTCGAGATATAACCTTAAATTAGGTGATTGGTAGGAGACAACTCACCCTAATAATGTTTGTTAAGACCATGTGCAGGTACAAGGGTTGAATACATCACAAAAATGGAGTATACAAACAAACACAGAAAAATATTAGAGTAGGCAGGCAATTTAACAACCGCCCGCGCGAGCCCCAAGGCGTGTGGCAAGAACGCACTGCATGGACAGGATCACACCTAGGTTCATTAGGAGAGTCCCCTTGCCCACGTCAAATAAGGTAAAGGGCCCATGTGGGACCCACATCCTCTCCCACCTTTTAAACCCCTTACCCCCAAACTTTTTTCCACACTTCCCCTGACCGGATTTTCGTCTTCTCCCATTACAAATCTTAAAATTTTCTACAAGCTTCAAACAAGGTATATTTTCTTTTATATTTCTTCCATATTCCATTCTAGCTCTAACTAATCAGAAGGATGATATTAGGGACATATGACATGTAAATTTTGAATTTTCATGGCTAAATTTTAATTTTGATTTTGTGAATTTGCTAAAGTGATGCAATATTGCTCAGTTTGGTAGTATTAAATTGTCATTATATTCTTATAAATTAAACTGTCATTGCTAGATGTGAAACTCATAAATATTGATTGAAAATTATTGTGAAGAAATATGATCAATTAGTAGAAATTGGACAAAGGTATACTTTTTTCACATGAACTCTTAAATAGGACTTTGATGCTTGCAAATGGCTTATTAAAATGTCTCAAATCATAGCCAATCGACTTAAAGATACATTAGTCAACTTGGTAAAATTTAAAGGACTAAAATAGTTTAAGTGTCGGGTAGTCCATATATGGAGAAAATTATTTGTGGGAAGTATTGACATGATGTTGTTTCGATTGTGTATGATGTATGTGGGGAAGTATGAGTACTCGTGCCAACAAATTAAGTATGGGGTCCACTAACCCCTTAGTTTCTTAACTTGCTAGCTTCATTGTATGTTTACCGATCTTTGATTTTTTGGGTACAATGAAAAATACACACCAAAATAATAGAAAAAGGACGACTCCTGAAAGCCATAAAAAGAAAACAGACCACACTAGTCAAACATCCTTATTTTATTATTTTTATTATTTATTAGGTATGTAGTTTATTTTAATTTCTGTAGTGAGATGAACATGAAAGCAAGGCCATAGAAAGTATGCAAAAGTGAGTGAGATGGTTAAAACTAAGTGTGTGGTGCTCACATGAAAGACTATATTTGGGAGTAGCATTTGGTAGAAGTTTGAGTATTCCATGGCATGAGCTGCTCATGTGTCGGCCTCTAGCCATCCAGGGAGTTTTCTTTACCCTTGTATTAATTATTTTGTGGCACTGAGGACAGAGCCAAATTTTAAATGTGGGATGGAAAAATTACCTGGACACTTTATGTTTATATTTTGCTTTATTAATGTGTCATATTATTAGTAATCTTTGTTGATACAACCCTTGGCTTTTATTTTTGGTCCTTTTTTTGAGGGAGTCCTTTGAACTATAAATAATAGTAGTTTTATTTTTACTTTTTTGGAATAAAGAATAAGAGTAACCAAAACGTCTTAAATAAGCTAGGTGTTTAATCTAGAATACTAAGACAACGTTAGGTAGCTCTCTTAATAATATTGTGCATAAAAAGTACATATATTTTATTTGAGACATATAGGCTCTAAGATTGACTCTAGATGAATAAAAAGATCTTTAAAAAAATTATTGAATTAAATTGTATTGTTAGGTAAAGAGTTAATAGTGACCGGTTTTATCATTTATGTGACACTATGTGGCGAGGATTTTCATATTCCATGTTTTGTGTAGATATTCAGAACTTTTCCGGTATGTATACGAAGTATAATAAATTGTGGATTTGTAAGATATGATTAAGGCATTTTTTTGTTAATCAAAATTTTGACTATATATTTTTCAATCCTTTCATTATCCATAGTTATCCCCTTTGATCCTTTTTTGTCTATTTCTTGGATATCTGTTTAATTAGCCTTTTCCCTTTTATTGATAAACCTTGAATTAATTTGACCAAAAAATCCTTATTGCACTTAAAGATAAGACTTAAAAGTAAAGGGAAGATAATGGTGAATCAATAGGAAATTGGTGTGAAAAGAAAAGAAAGAAAGTTTAAAGGGTGCTCATACATAAAAGGTATAGTTATTGTAGTAAAGTGAGAAAAATAAAAGGTTTGAAAAAGTTGAAAAATAAAGATAAGAAATTGCTTTTTGCTAACAATGTACGAAATGGGTGAATGCTTTAACTAAAAGGGGAGTGTAAAGAAAAGTTAAAATTGGAAGAGATAAGTAAGAAGCATAAGAGTCTAAATTAATTGTCATAAAAGTGCATAGGAAGAGTAGTCACTATTTTGGCAAAATAATTTTTACCCATCCCTTAGCCGATATTACAACCAAATAAAGACCTTTTGATCCTATATTTCTAACAATTTTATTAATAGAGTATTACACTAAGGGAAAGCTTATGGTATATCTTGTATGCATGTGAATTTATTTGTGAGAGTGAGCATTATTATTTTATTTATATGTCCCAAATATTATTATATATTGTGAATATGTAAGAGATCATATCTCTTAAAAAGTGAGGGCAAATAGGACATGAACTTAGCAATCTATTCGATTTCCTTTCTTGATTATATGATTGTAATTTTCCCTATGTATTGAGTGAAGATTTGATTCTAGAGGTAACGTCGTCTTGATAGAATTTTCTTGTTTTGAATTGCTCAATGCACTTTCTATGAAAGTTGCTTGCATGTTTAAAATATCTGGTGATCTATTTACAAGTAACCTCTTGAGATTTCATAATATAATAAAGGATAAATTAGAAGTGTTTAGTGATTGTTCGAGGACGAACAAAGATTAAAGTGTTGGGTTGTGATGTGGGTCTAAGATACACGCTTTTTCACAACTTTTTACCCACATCTAAGCTTTGTTTTGAGGATAATTTGGCTCAATACTTATGATTTATCCTTGATTTCATGACATTTCACTTATAAAAGGTATTTTATGCTATTTAGTTGAAAGAAGACAAAATGGGACTAAAAGGGAGCATATATAGCCGATTTTAGCAATGAAAAGTCCAAGGCAAAGTTGGAGGGTCGCACAACGAGTTTCTAAGCGAACAAGGGAAAAATATACACACTCTTAGAAGTTTACACCTAGTAGAGAAGACTTCCAGGGCGAGCAGAGGAATCTCGTGACGCAAACTCATGAGCTCCAGGAAGAGCTGACAAGGCTCACACCGCGAGCTAGGTAGTGACAAGGGGAAAACTTCCCCTGTTCCAGACCAACTGGGATGGGTCTCTTAGGTATGTTTAAATATTATAACTACCTCTCTTAGGACGTTTCTAGCTATGTTTAAAAAGAGAGGAAGCATTGTGGAGGAACAAAGCAAGGGAAACTCATAGTTCTTCTAGAGTTACTTATTTAACTCTTTACTTATCATTATTTCTTTAGATTAAAGATTTGTAATATATCTTTGATTAACTATGAACTCTTTCTAGGGTTATTGCTATAGTGTGAATGTTGTATTCTTATTATATATTGTTATTACGGATATTTTTATTCTCTTAATCTTGTGCTTACTATTTTATTTCTCAGCTACCAATAGGATAAATGGATAATTCCTACAGGAACTCAAGAGATAGAGACAAGGAATGAAACGTGGGTTAAGGGGATTAGGATGTGTCAACTGACGAATTTGTAGCTAGGATAGAGACATATCTAGATCGCCTACTTGGGTCACATACAGGAAGATAACTTAATGCATTTGAATTAGTTTATCTATGCCTACTCAACGATGTAGGTAGGTATCTAATTTGAGTACAAGGTTAGAGGAGCGAGAATCCATGAATATTAACCATGTGATTTATCAATTCGGTAGACATCTTAAATAAGTTTACCAACTTATACATATACAATAGAATTATGCAAGTGCTATAACTCTAGGTCTCAACTTCTTAGTGAACAACCTCCACAATATTTACTTGCTTTCATAGAATAAGTAGTATAATCAATAACCAATAAAACCTTGAGAATTCATAGCTAATAAATAATTAGATCCCATATTTAATTTAGTAAATAGTTAATTATAAATCCATGTGGATTAGACATCCGGCTATTTGAGTCACTTTATTACAATTGATGATCGCGTACACTTGCGTGTGCTGTGTGAAACATACTCTCTCTTCTATAGCATTGGATTGTAGAGACTCTTTATATACTCTATCTTATTTCCTTCTAGACAACTATTTTAGATTTTCCAAACTTGCGTTGTATTTGTATATGCTTTTGTACTGGTGTCACTAGGTCTTGGAATTGTATTGGTTTTGGTTTTGACTCATTTATTTCGCACTTGTAAAATTTAGTTGCTTAATTTTTATAATTATTTTGTATTATTTATATTTTTCAATGGATAATAAAGGAATAAGGTTGCCTATGGGGATTGTGGATGCCCTCACAGCTTGATAGGATTTTAGGACATGATAATATGGTATCAGAGTATGGTTTATAGGTCTCACTAAGTACAAGAGTAGATACTTGTAGAGTTGTTTATATTGGCGTGGAGACACTTGTTACTTATATTTGAGAGGCTTTAAGACTTTAGTAAACTTTTGTTCGTTCTTTACTTATAGTGCATAGTTGATATTACTGAATACTAAGTCTTTCTATTTTATTTTATGAACAATGAAACTCGTGGTCATTTTCTTATATTTATGTACTTTTATCATTTTTGACCCTTCCCATAGTTTTTTCATAGTTAATTTGACTTACAGGGATGGGTGGCATGCTTTCCGAGGTATTCGGTCAAGTTATAGAATAGTTACCCTATTTTGGAACTCTTAAAGTTGAAAGATTTGACTTTGATCAGCATTCAGAGTAAACGAGCTCATATAAAAATTTCATCAGCGTTGTTAGCTCTGGAGCATGGACTCTTGTCTAGTGGGACCTTTGGTTTGGGTCTCGAGGCTCTAAGATTTGTTTTGGGCACTTGGGTGACTTTGAGGAAAAACCCGCAAAGTATTGACTTCGGTCAACATTTCATCAAGATGACCTCTGTTGGTCATTTTGATGATCCCATTGAGTCTGAAATGTCATTTTCAGTTGGGTAGAATATTTGCTTTGTGTTCATAGGATTCCAAACGAATCCCAAGGGTCTGTTCAGAAACTTATTGATGTTGTTTTTTTTTTTGTGCTGGTGCAGCTGCTCTTGTGGAGATTGGCTTGCACTAGCGGAGCCACTCTTGCGGAGGAGTTTCTGCACCAGCGATGGCTAGTGACATCAGCAGCCTCCACTCCTGTGGAGCTTGAGCCACACCTGTGGAGTCGGAGGTTACTGTTGACATCTACTCCTGTGGTGTTTTGTCTGCCATGGTGACATTGCACCTGTGATGATTTGTCTGCAGGAGCGATGATTTGTCCGCAGGAGAAACGGTTGTTGAGTCCTTTTAAAAAGGATCATCTCTTTCATTTTTCTCAAAGTACAAAACATTCTCATCCATTGTTAGAGCTTGTCTAAGAGGGGAAAATCACCATTCTCATTGCTTGTGTGTGGTGTTAAGGTAATTTTCTCCCCCCCCCCTCTCTTTCTATTGCGCGTGTAGTTGTTAATTTTGTCTTCTGTTTCATTTTGGGTTTCTATTTTGCATGATTTACCTGTCACTTTAAAGTGACATTTTCAGACCATTTGAGGGTCGAATCCGCTTCTATTTTCACCGCACTTTGAGGCATGCATTCCATACTTCGTGGGGACCATTATTGCGAGGTTAGTTTCTGTTTTTGTTAGCAGGCCTCGAGGGTTGATTTTTGACTTGATTTCCGACCCAAAATTTCCTATATCAATATGGGTTTCATTATTCTTGTCTTAACACCTAGATTATATTTATGATAGCATGGTAGCAATCTGAGGATTTTTGGAAGGGGAAGGCACACAAGTGATGGTTCGTGCTTGTAGTTCAGCCCTGAGGTAGGTTAAGGTTTACCATTTTTAGACTTAGCTGTTAGATTATATATTTCATAAGTTACATGAACGTTAGGATAAGTATTGGGTTAAAATTAGGCTTAAATTCTATTTTCACATATTTGGCCATTACCGGGATCATAGAATAAAATTATCTAGTTTATTCTTAGTATAGGGTGCAATAGCCTCGTTATTTTAGACTAGAATCCTTAGCATAGGTTTTGAGTAGGATTTCGTGGTAGAGTAGGCTTTTATGGTTATTTTTGTGTTATTATCCCTCTCCATATTTATTTCCCTTGTTATTATCAACATTCTCGTCGTTATGCTCATACATGTAATAACATGGATAGTGGTACGGTTTGGAAGAAAATATGATATTTTTGGTATAAAAAAGGGATTTTCCTCTTTTACTACGGTTTTTGAATTTCAAAAAAAAATCATGGTTTTATTGTTATTTTGGAAAGAAAAGGATTGTACCGCTTTTATACTCGATCCGAGGGATATTCCCGGATCTTTTCTCCATTTACTTTTTGTTGATGAGCCTAAGGGTGGCCCCAGGATCACATATATGGGTTTTAATTTTATTGCATATATTGATTAGCCCAAGGGCGGCCGCGGGGAGCCTATGTGGCGGCCCATAAATTGCATTTCGGGGTTTTTACTTTCTTGCATTGGCCATATTCTGCACCATATCATCTCATGATGCATTGCATTCTCTTGTATGTACTTCTAAGTGGTTTATCATTATTTATTATTATTATGATCTTCACCTTTAGCTCGGATTATGCTTGATTATAGTTATAACTGTGATGACTAGACTTAGGTGTATCCCGATAGCTAGTTTACTTTTTTGTCACTTATATTGTGTATACATATCCTTATGAGCTCGGTCAGCCTATGATGCCTATTGTGTACCCTGTATTTTGGTACTCATACTACATTTTTGCATCATTTTGAAGTAGCACTACATCTTTGCATCATTTTGAAGTAGCACCTAGTATGACCCACCCTCGTTGATCATCTACTCGTTCAAGGCCAGCTATTGTTCAAATTGTGGTGAGATCCCAGCGTCCGGAGATTTACTTATTTCCCTCTACTCACACTGTCTGTATTTTGTATTTCTGGTAGACAGTAGTACTTTGTATATCACTATTTTATCACTTAGATGCTCTTGTAACGGAGACACCAGGCCCGGGGTTTGGTTCCTATGTTGTATATGTGTATAATCTGTCTTTATTGGTCTCTTTAGGGCCTTTTTGTATATTTTGTACCAATATGTATGTATCTATACTGGTGTCCCTTTTCCTTATCTTTATCTTACTTCCACTTTATTTGTATTAGTTGCTTTTATAGTGTCATTCTCTTGGGTTCGGCTTGCCTACTTGGGGGTTTTAGTAGGTGCCATCATGTCCCAATTTTGGGTCGTGATAGCGTGGTTTCATAGATTTAGGTTCACCAATCTTACTAGTACAAGGGCAAGTGTCTAGTAGAGTCTCGCGGATTGATATGATAACGTTTATATTCTATCTGTGGGAGTCTATAGGGCATTCTTAGGAAATATTTCCATCTTAATTGATTCCTTATCGTGCATCCTTGATCCTATCAACTTCTAAATGTCTTTTATTTCACTCTTTCTCAGATGGTTCGAATAAGATCGACAACAGGTGGGGATGAGGCCCCTGTGCCTGTAGTTAGAGCCTCAGTTAGGGGATAGAGCAAAAGTTTACCCAGAGGTCGAGGTAGGGAATGGGTTGCGGTGCCAGCTCAGACCCAGTCTAGGTTACCATCACAGGAGCCAGATATAGAGGTAGAGGTGGTTTAGTATCAGCCAAAAGGCATGGGGCCAGTCCATCCTCCGATGGGTTTTGTGGCTACACCAATTCTACAAGACACATTAGTTAGATTTCTTAGTTTTCTAGAGGGTATGTCATAGCCCGAGGCTTTCCCAGGTACTCCGAGTGGCTCTTAGGTTAGGGATGAGGCTCAGTCTTTAGCCCAGGTAGCTGCACAGGGTTCAGGAGTGCAGCATACTACTGTGGCTCCCCGATTAGAGGTGTTGCCTATTTTGACAATTGTTCAGCCTATAGCAGCCAAACCGGTTATGTCTTTTAAGGAGCAGAAGATGCTAGGTAGGTTCATTTGACTAGGTCCTCTGAGGTTTTCTGGTGCTCTAGGGGAGGATGATCACAAGTTTCTAGTCCATTTTCGGGAGAGGTTGCATAATCTCGGCCTGGTGGAGTTGCATAGAGCAGATTATACTATATTTCAGTTGGATGGTATAGCAAAGTAAATGTGGAGGTTGTATATTTCTTGCTTACTAGCCAGGTCACCTCCAATGACTTGGGTTCACTTCTCCGAGGCTTTCTTGGAGAAGTATGTACCGGCAGCCTAAGGGAGTGGCTGAGGGATGAGTTAACCAGGTTAGAGCAAGGATCTATGATTGTTTCTGAGTATGAGGTATGTTTCCATGAGTTATCCAGGCATGCTACAATGATTCTGCCTACTGAGCATGGCAAGGTGCGTTTCTTTATCGGAGGGTTGAACTTATAGCTTTGTCTAGCTACTGAGAGCATGGTAGCTACGGGCTAGTCCTTCTTAGATATTGTTAATCAAGCCCGCACTATCGAGAATATACATCTCAAGGCCTACGGGGGCAGCGATAAGAGGCCCCATTATCAGGGTAGTTACGGTGATCCACAATTCCAGGGTAAAGGCTATTTTTTTAGGGGTTAGTGGCTGCAATGCTTCCAGCCAAACAGGATTTTTCAGGCGGCATTATAGATTACATAGAGTCAGAGTGGTTAGGACAACCATATTATGGTTCAAACTTTGTGAGGTGCTCGCTCTGGGTTTACAGGTTGTGGTGGTTAGTCTGGTTCAACCAGGCTATCTCAGTAGGGTGAATCTGCTCAAGGTTGCTATGAGTGTGGTATGCTGGGTCACTATACTAGAGATTGTCCCTCGGTTTTGTATTTTGGGCAATAAAGTCAGTTGGGTCAGCAGGTTCAGAACCTTAAGGCTCTAGTGCCACCATCCAGAGGTGGTACGTAGGGTAGTAGGGGTGGTCCCCAGGGTACTCAAGGTGGTCAAGGAAGATGAAGTCACATGTATGCATTTCTGAGCCGGCCAGAGGTTGAGACTTCAGATGTTGTCATTATAGGTACGATCTCCGTTTGTCATCAATCAACTTCTGCATTGTTTGATCCAGGGTCTACATTCTCTTATGTGTTTGCTTATTATGATACTTGTCTGGAGTCTACTTGTGAGTTATTGCATGTGCCTATGCGTTTACCATAGTAAGAGATTCCTTAGTAGTGGATCATGTATATCGGGCTTATGTGGTGACTATCCTGGGGTATGACATGTGGGTAGACCTGGTTGTGCTAGATATGGTTAATGGTTTGCTCCTTATTATGCAGACTTGGATTGCTTCACCAAGACTGTTACTCTGTGGGTGCCTGTTATCCCTCATATTGTATGGAGAGGTAGTGATATCCACATGGCGAGGGGAGTTATTTTATTACTAAGACCCCAATAATTGGTTAAGAAAGGTATTTAGCTAATATTGCTTAAGTCAGTGATACTAGTGCCACCACATCTTCACTTGAGTCTTTCCCCAGAGTTTTTGGGTATTCAAATGTATTTTCTTTTGATCTTCCAAGTCTCCTTCTTGATTATCATATTGACTTTGGTATTGATGTTGAGTCGGGCACTCATCCCATTTCTATTCCTCCATATCGGATGGCACCTGCCGAGTTAAAGGAGCTTAAGGAGCAGCTCCAGGATCTTCTGAGTATGGGATTCATTAGGCATGTGTCTCTGTGGCGTGCTCCTATTCTGTTTGTGAAAAAGAAGGATGGTTCCATGCATATATGTATTGAATACATGCAACTAACTTGTTGCATCCAAATTCACACACAAGTGTACGCAATCGTACAAGTAATATAGTAGCTCTTTCGAGCCGGATATCGAACCTACAGGGACTAGGTGCTTAGCTATTTACCTACTTTAATTTCTAGTAATATTTTAGACAAGCGTTGTGGTTTAACAGCAAGATTTGCCAAATTATAGTAGTCTACTAATTGCAAAAGTAATAAAATAAAGTAATAACAAATCAATCAAAGGTTATTAACAATATCAAAGAGAGATTCCAGGGCTACGACATTTACCACAATCATGAATAGTAACTATTCGTCTCAATGATCCTTACTTCTCTAATTACTGATTTTGGGGTTAATGATACGATCCGGGAATGGCCATCCTCTAAATAACCTACTTGAACTAGTCTCACAACTGCATCATTAATTGGGGATATGAGTTCCCAATTCAAATGCATTAATGGTTTCATCCCATTTATAACCAAATAAGGCAAACTAAGTATATTGCTATCGTAGTTGCTAATCACCCTAACGTGATCTAGAGATGATCTTATTCCTCATGTTCTTCATCCTATTCTTACATTCCCTTGGTCCATTCACGCGAGAATTGCTCGTTCATTCTAATATTGCCAAACACTAAAATAGTAAGCATAAGAACACGAGAGTAATTAATTGAGAAACAAACTTCATTGGTTCGAATAGGATACTAAACAATCATGTTCTAGCTGTAACACCAGAACAAGGGTATTTAGCTACTCATAATCCGGAATAAAATACTAAAATTAATGTTAATCATACCAAATTAATAAGTAGTTGAGTTACAAGAAAAAGAACCCTAGTAACAACCCTCTTGCTCTCTCTCATTTCTTTTTGTTGGAATAATGTGTCCCCTAATTCTACTAAGAGTCCTATTTATAGGACAATAGGGTTCACTGCCAATTTGGTAGCTCCGTGTCATAGGCTAAACACGAAGCACAACCTCTGTAACATGGCCTTAACGCGGAGCACAGCCTCCGTGGCACGCTGCTATCACGGAGGGCTTCTATTTCTTGCACTGAGGGCTTCAGTCATCCCCGTTCCGTGCCGGCAATATTTCTTCTCCTTTCTCCCGCAAAGTGCACTCTTTCGCTTGTCTTTCTGTTCCACAGTGTGTGCTTGCCTATTTACACCCTTTTTTCATTTCCTTTTTCATATCCATTCATGATATTTCAAACTGAAAATGCTAATCACCTATATTAGTTCATGGACACATTTTCACAAAACATTGCACAAGAAAGTCACAAAATTAGTTCACAAACAAAGCTAAAAGATGGACAATAGTTGGCATTTGGACGTATAAATACGCCCAAGATCACCACCCCACACTAAAGCCTTGTTCATCCTCGAACAACTCCTTACACGTATGTTCCTCTAAGAAGACTCTAACACCACTAATGGAAACAAGACACCCAATCTCTAACCTTACAATGACCAATTGAAACCACACGACTAATATTCATAGCAATCTACAATAGGTATATCACCGTGCAACTTCTAGCCCATGAATAATTACTCAAAACCTCCTAGCCTAAAGAATCGACTCCACAACTTTAGCAAACTCATGCATATTACTTGACTACTAAATCATATAAGTCACTTATCCTTCATCAAACATGTGCCCTCACACATGGGAGCTACCCATAATCACTCGCCAACATGCAATTTAACATAATAGTGGATGTTAGAATGGAATTACGCTCCCTCTCACAAAGAATTCACATGCAACATAAGATGAGCCACAGGCTTTCCCTTAGTGTAGTACTCCACTAATAATTGAATATCAAAGGTTAAGATCAAGTAGGACTTTATAGGTAGTAATGTAGGCTGAGGTATGGGTAGGAACTATTTGGGTACAATAGTGACAACCTCTCCCAAGCGCTTTAATACATCACACTATACATTTATCTCATTTTTCAACCACTTATTTTTTTACCCCCATACAACTCTCTTTTGTCTTGCCCCTCTCTTTGAGTTAACCTCTTTGTCTTTTAGTAAGGAGTTTTTTTATGATCTTTTCATGGCACTTTAGCTCTTTTTGTTTGGCTCCCTATCAATAATACACTCTTCTTTTGTAACACTAATAGCTATTATTTGGGGCTTCAAGTTTACTTTTTCTCTTCTTTACTTCTATGCTCCTTATCAACTTCATTTATCAACTAAAACTCTTACGAGTTTTTAGGATAAAATTAAGGTCTATTGAAAGAAGGGGAACAAGCTACATATGAGGCTACCAAGGAAAACGCTAAAGGTTCAAAAGGGGCTAACTAAGATCATGCATTATGGGAAGATAATGTAAGGGATAAAACATGGCTATCAAAGAAATGCCTCTATCCTTTCTTAAACTCAACATTCTTTATTTTGCTTTGCAAACACACCGGGTAAGTTCTAGACATCAATATGTACGCATGGAATATAGCAAAATCTCACACACACATGGCACATGTTCAACTCAAGATAGGTCCCTATAGATTCTTAATAAAGCAAGAGCAACAATTTAAAATTAATATAACATCATACAAGAGTCACACAATTGAGCCTAAGTGTTTTAAAAGTAGTCATTCAATTCATCATAACATTCCTTCAAATTAAACCAAACTTGTATTATACAGTCATTTGTCCCAACAAAGATCACCTACTTTCACATGGTACTCGGGTTCTACTTCCGAATCACTATCGATGACAAATTTTCCCTTACGACGGTCGTCATCGTTCCATCATAAGGAAAAGCACCTAACTATAACTAAAGAGAAAATATCTGATTCGGTTGAAAGGGACTATCCTCAGGAAAAGTACCAAAAACAAAAGCTGAGGAACCCAACTTAAAAAAAAGAAAAAAATTACAGAATAAAATACTACTACCAAAACATAGAAATAAACTATCACGCTCTGAGGTTACCCCTTAGGCGTAACACGGGATCCGAGCCCACAAGGAGCCCAAGTTAACCCTTAGGCATAGCATAACTCATAGAATCATAAGGAAACATAGAGGAAGCATAAATAGAAAAATAGGCAATCCAATTCATAATGATAGAGTCAAGATGAAACATAATCCGAAAGAGAGATTCAGATAATGTCTATGTCTGGAAAGCCTCTACATGCAATATAAGGAGTTGTTGGGATAAGACCCCGGCTAACTCTAAGTACTGAAAGGATGATAATAAACTAAACTCAAGAACCAAACCTCGAAAGATAAGGACTCACCAACAACTAGTTGGATGGCCTGAAATCTCTAGCCACGAGTATAAGGAGGAAAGCCTGAATCTGCATCATCAAGAGGATGCAGTGCAAGATATGCGTCAGTGCTATAGGATGTACTGAATATGTGAGACATGTAAAATCTAAAGTAAACATACTATACATGCTTTAAAACTAAAATCATGATATGATAGTAAAAGCTGGAAAGTAAAAGGACTCAATGTAATAGCATAGGCAAAACATACTTGAAAACTATAAGTAATAGTAGAAGTTCTGAAATCTGAAAGCAGAGAGTCAATGCAATAAATAACTTGAGACTATTTCTGTGGGAGGTTCTCTAACCGACATATACCATGTGAGCTACATGGAATCCGATGTACCCATCCCATCGAGAGGACCGAAAATACCTTGCCAGGGTATAAAGGCATAACTAGTATGATCACAGTGTCTGTTCCCACTGAGGGGACTTTAAAACCTAAATTGGCATATAGTTCTGGGATATACAAAAGGGGTACGCTAAACTCAATCCAACTCGGTGCTCAATACTACTCCCAAAACATACTTATAGCTTAATATACTTGTGACATATCATAGCTTAATATACTTGTGACATACCTAATGTCAAATCTATTTGAAAAGCATAAGGGTATATCTGATACCATGCAATTCACATAGCTTAGGTAGACATATCTAGATGCCAAACTTTTCATAATGCATAAGGACATATCTAATGTCATGCAATTCATGCTTCAAAATCCTTAAAAGAAACTTAGCATAGCCATAATTCAAAACATGTTTTTCTTTCTAAATTCATAACTTGGAAAATTAGGCATGCAATTTCATGATAATAGAGGCCATGTTATCTAAACATGCCAATTATACTTGAAAACATGCAATTCAATGGAAACATGCTAGAAACCACCTTTTATGCATGGGATATTGAAATTATGCAAGGAATCTTAATTAAAATATGGGTAATGAATGGGAAATCATGACTTGATACTTTAAAACAAAACCCATAACTTTTCCCCAATTTGGGTAAGAACCCTAATTTCATAAATTTATAAATCAAAGTAAATACATGGGGTTTTAGTCATAAAGGTGAAAGGAATCCCTTATTGAATACCCACATACCTTATTGAAGCTTTCTTGATCTAAGATGAAAAAAAATGGAGGCTTGAACTTAGATCTTGAGACTTGGAGCTTGAAGGAGTTCGTTTTTCTTTTGGAATAGAATTTCTTAGAATGAGAAGAGCTTAGGATATTAAGAAATAAAACCCTACTAAAAATGGCCAAAACAACCTCACTTAAGAGTCAAAAGGGTGGGTAACTACAAAAATAGCCCTAGGATTTAATTAGGAAAAAGTTGATAAAAGACTCAGCTTTAGAGACCACGAGTCAGTCTATGGGCCGTCAACTGAAATGATGAACCATCAATTGATCCGTGGTTTCAGGTGCCACATCTTGGAGCCTGCTAAAACTCTACTCCACGAGTCACTCTACGTTCCATAATTCAGAATGATGGACCATCCTGTTGACTCATGGTTCTGACTTAAGGATATGAATATCCTCTGATCCTCAGGGATTACAGGTAGAAGGACGACCCGTGGTTCAAAATAATGGGTCGTCAACTAACTTGTCATTTTCAGGACCCTTCATGAGGATCTTCTGGAACTCAAATCATGAGTTCACAGGATGGGCCATGGTTCCAAACCACCAGCCATCAAGTGACTCGTAGACTGGGGGAAAAACATAACCAAGGAGCATACCACGTATCAGAATACGGATCATGGTCCAGGAGTACGGATTGTGATCTGGTCCGTGATCTCTGGGAACTTTACAAATTTCTCAGATATCAGGTTTAACAACTGATTCAAAATTTGGAGTGTTACAATATCTCCCCCTTGTGATCATTCATCCTCGAATGAAGACTAAGCAAGGAAAATTGGAGAGAAAACAGCCCAACCAAGCCACAAAATAGGAAAACCAAAAAATAAACATGAAAATTGAGATTTTTAACTTAAAATATGATTGAACTAACTTCAGAAAATATGAATGCATGATAGGATCATGAGAGGAACTGATGGAATAGAATCGGAGGGATATACTAAGGAGGAAACTAATACCTCAAGCTGAAACTGGATCGAAAGGAAAGAGATGAGGTTACTTAGCTTTCATGGCTGCTTTTGTTTCCCAAGTAGCTCCCTTAACTAGCTGATTTCTCCAAAAGAACCTTCACTGAAGAGACTTCTTTGTTTCTCAACCTCTGAATCTGACAATCAAGAATCTCCATGGGAACTTCCTCATAAGTAAGGTTGTCCTTCACACCCACATCCTCCAAAGGAACAATCAAGGTCGGGTCACCAACACACTTCTTCACCAAGGAAACATGGAAAATTGGATTAACCGCTTCTAATTCTGTTGGAAAATCCAACTCATAAGCAACACTACCAACTCTTATCAGGATATGATAAGGACCTACATAGCAGGGACTAAGCTTCCCTTTCTTTCCAATTCTCATCACACCCTTCATGGGTGACACTTTCAAAAATACCCAATCATCAACCTCAAACTCCAACTCCCTCCTCCTCACATCTGCCTTAGATTTCTGCCGACTCTGCGCGGTCTTCAACCTCTCCCTAATAATCTAAACTTTCTCCATAATCTCATGAACTGACTATTGACCAATCAAAGCTACCTCACATACCTTAAACCAACTAATAGGATATCTACACCTCCACCCATAAAGTACCTCATAAGGAGCCACCTCGATGCTAGAATGAAAGTTGTTGTTGTATCCATCTAGATTCCTATGAAAGCTATATTAGCTGATTCTGATGAAGTTAATGGAGGTATGGATGGAGGATAAAGGAGAAACCAACTAACTTGTAGGAAGGGGTATCCAAGGAGATGGATTTGTCTCATGTTTTGCATGAGAACCCACCAGTTGACCATCAGAATGACTTTAGAGCCCCTGCTACCACTGTTCATCATGCTACTAAATGTTCAAAGTCTTAGAGTAATACTACTGCTCGTTCAGTTCAGGGCTTATTGGATGCAGAAAAAAATCAAAGTGTTGGTACTAGTTTGATTCAGAACTTAGCTGGTGGTGTGATTGAGAACTTAGGCTTAAACCAGGGTCAACAAATTGATAAATCAGTTTAGAAGTTAGGGTCAGATCACAGCTTTGGTTTGAGTTCAGAATTGCATATTGGTTGTGTTCATGGCTATGGTTTGGGTGCTGATTAGCTAAATTTTTGGGCTTTGTTCTGGATTCTAATTAGTTGCAAAAATTGCCTCAATATGTTGGCCTAGAGCTGGGTTCACAGGCTCAGTTTCAGCTCTTGAATTCTAGTACTGAGTTGCATCAGATAGCCTCTAAATAGACCACTCGGTTGAATCTTTGGACTGCTCAAACTCATGAGGTTGTTGTTGATCAACTGGAGATTTTAGGTTCCAACTTAGACTCAACTCAAGCTCAAGTTGGTATGGTTTTAGGTGCTAGTACTGGTTCAGATCAGATACAGGTTTTTAAACCAAATGGGTTGAGTTCTGCTAACCTAAATGCTCATATGCAAAGAAAGGAATTTGACAATGTGAATGCTCCTGGTAGTAATGCTACTGATCAACAGATTATTGCTCTGGAAAATGATGGTATTGATCATGGTAAGGGGTCTGAATTTGTTGCTTATAACACTTAGAGAAAAGATACTAATCAGAGTGTGAAATCTGCTACTACAATATCTACCAAGACTCTTAGCAAAGACCAAACTCAGGCTATAAATTATCCGGTCAATGGCAAAGGCAAAAGTGAGGTTGGTGTAAGTTCCCAGAAGTTTAATAATAAATCAACTCCTTCAGTTGAGCAAGAAAAAGAGAGATGCTCTTAGAAAAAGGAAAGAAAGAGAAGAAAAAGAGAAAGAGGAGAATCTGCAAAAGGGCCAACAGAATTTTGTCTTGATTAATCAACAGGTTGTTCTATGTATTCCTCCTCTCTAAACTCAAGAGAAACCTCCTGATAACTCTCAGAATAAGAGCAATCTTAATACAACTCCTAGATCTCTTCCGGATGATAATGAGAAAGATGAGTATAGGGTAATTCATTTTAAAGACGAATTTGATCAAGATACTCAATCAATAGAAGATCAGAAAGATGATGATGAAACTAGTGAACAGCTTATCAAGGCGTTTGGGTCTACTTTTGATAGTGATTTACAAGAAGAAATCCAACATGTTTCAGGAAAAATGGTTTATCTCTACGGGGTCAACAACAGAAGGTTTACTGCAACAAACAAGCTACTTCTAGTACATCTACCAGCACTGGCAGACCTCATACAAGATCTCAAAACAAAGGTTTCCGTCCTAATTACCTTTGAAATCAATCACACAAGCTCTCAACATATCCTCCAAAGTCTGAATAATACGCTCCGCCTGACCATCTGTCTGAGGGTGAAAAACTATGCTAAGCTTAACCTGTGTACCAAGACCTCTCTGAAATGACTTCCAAAACTGGGATGTAAACTGAGTACCCCTATCTGAAATGATAGACAATGGAACACCATGCAATCTGACTATCTCACGAATGTAGAGTCTGGCATAATCATCTACTGAATATGTAGTCTTAACAGCCAAGAAGTGGGATGACTTAGTCATCCTATCAACAATCACCCAAATAGAATCATGCTGCCTACGAGTATGAGGTAAACCAGTAATGAAGTCCATATTTATCACTTCCCACTTCCAAGTAGGAAGGTCAATATCCTGATTCATACCACCCGATCGTTGATGCTCTACCTTCACGTGTTGACAGTTGGGACACTTAGCCATAAAACCTGCTATGTCCCTCTTCATTCCCTTCCACCAATAGACTTCTCGTAGGTCATGGTACATCTTGGTGGCACCCGGGTGAATAGAATCCTTGGATATATGAGCCTTTGACAAGATCTGTTGTCTCAACCCATCAATGTCAGGAACACACAATCGACCCTGATATCAAAGCACACCATCTCCCCCTTGGGAGAAAACCTCTACCTTTTGCTGATGGACCGCACCCTTCAACTGGTGCAAAATATGATCATTGTTCTGATTTTCTTTCACTTCAGCTACAAAAGATGATTCAGAACCATTCTGAACAATTACATCACCTTCTGTCGATCCATAAGGTGAACTCCTAGTCGAGCAAGTCGATGAACATCCTTAGCTAATTCCTTCGTTCCCTCCTCAACCGAAGACACACTACCCATGGACAACCTTTTAAGTGCATCCTCCATGACATTGGCCTTACCCGGATGGTAAAGCACACTCATATCATAATCCTTAAGGATCTCAAGCCATCTCCTTTGACAAAGATTCAATTTCTTTTGAGTGAACATATACTGAAGACTCTTATGATTGGTGAATACATCCACATAAACACCATACAAGTAGTGTCTCCAAATCTTCAAAGCAAAAACCACGGCCTCTAGCTCAAGATCATGAGTAGGATAGTTCTTCTCATGAATCTTAAGCTGTCTTGAAGAATAAGCAATCACCTTACCACGTTGCATCGACACACAACCCAAACTAATCCCAAAAGCATCACAATACACAACAAAGTCATCCAGGCCCTTGGGTAGGCCAATACTAGAGTTGTGGTCAATCTAGTCTTCAATTCCTAAAATTTCTTCTCACATAGATCAGACCACTGAAATTTAACCTTCTTCTGAGTCAACCGAGTCAATGGGGCAGCAAAGGAAGAAAACTCTTTCACAAATCTCCTGTAGTAACAAGCCAAGCCCAAAAATCTCCTAATGTCAGATGGGGAAGTGGATCTAGGCTAGTTCTTTACTGCCTCAATCTTTTCAGAATCAACTCGAATACCATCTTTAGTCACAATATGACCCAGAAAAGCAACAGACTGCATCCAGAACTCATATTTGCTAAACTTAGCAAATAATTGTCGATCCTTGAGAGTTTGCAACACCACTCTCAAATGGTCTGCATTCTCCTCCTTTTTCCGAGAATATATAAGAATATCATCAATGAAAACAATCACAAACATGTACAAATATTGTTTGAACCCACGGTCATCAAATCCATAAAAGCTGCGGGAGAATTTGTTAACCCAAAAGACATAACCACAAATTCATAATGACCATACCGAGTTCTGAAGGTTGTCTTCAGGATGTCACACTCTCTAACACAGAGCTGATGATAACCGAATCTAAGGTCGATCTTTGATAAGTAACTAGCACCTTGAAGCTGATAGAACAAGTCATCAATCCTAGGAATGGGATACTTATTCTTGATTGTGACCTTGTTAAACTGACGGTAGTCGATACAGCCCCTTTTGTTGTGTTGGGCAACATGGGAGTGCGAACTCAGTTCCCCATACGACACACACAACTATTAACTCTCTTTCTCAATCAGGTCTGGAACGCACAGTCTTGTTCAACCTTTCCCTTTGTCTTTACTACTCGATCGGAGGGCTTATGGCCGCTTTCCTATTTCTTTCTGTTTTATGTCGCTAATGGTCGCTAAGGCCGCTTTAGCTGCAGGTTTGTACTGAGGGAACCATACTTCTTTCGCACGAATAAGACTGGAGCACCCCATGGAGAGATGTTGGGTCGAATAAAACCCTTATCAAGGAGATATTTCGACTGATCTTTCAATTTCTTAAGCTCCGGGGGAGCCATTTTGTATTGAGGAATAGAGATAGGATTCATATCTAGAAAAAGATCTATTCCAGAGTTGATCTCCTGCTCGAGAGGGACTCCAGAAAAATCTTCGGGAAACACTTCTGGAAACTCATTTACGATAGGAACTAACTGGAGGGACGGGGTTTCAAACTCTGTGTCCATAACCTGAACTAATGATAAACACAACCCTTAGAAATCATTTTCCTAGCCTTGAAAAAAGATATAAAATGACCTTTCGAGGATGGAGGACTACCTTTTCACTCTAAGACAGGTTCATTAGGAAACTTGAAACTAACAACTCGAGTATGACAATCAACCGAGACATAACATGCATACAACCAATACATACCAAAAATAACATCAAAACCAGTCATCTCCAGCTCTACTAGAAGTGACTCTATGAAGGATTGAGATAGGGCAATTTCGGTAGACTCTCTTGGCTAGGACTGACTCACCAATAGGAGTAGAAACACAAAAGGGTTCTAAGAGCTTATCGGGACTAATTTCGAACTTGCAAACAACATAAGGGGTCACAAAAGATAAGGAGGGACCGGGATCTAATAAAGCATACACACTAAGAGAGAAGACTTTAAACAAACCAGTAAAAATGTCTGGTACACTCTTCTGGTCATGGCGAGAAGACGTGGCAAAATGGTGAAAGTGCAAGAGAGGGGTGATTTGCCTACTTTTTCGATTATCAGTTGACTGCCTCCTTTAGTTAATCAACTTATGCACACAACAAGTACTAAAATAAGCATAATTGGAAACTAAAAGTAGACACACGATGTTTTTGTATTGGTTCAGATCCAAAAAGAATCTTACTCCAGTCCCCTTGGGTTGCAAGAGATTTTCTACTAAATTCTTTGATGCTTTTAGGTAACAAGAGTTGAAAGTAATTCCTACGACTACACTCGATTCCTTTTCTCTCTTTTTCTTTTTGATACAGTAACCTCACCAGCAATATTTTTCTCTCCTCTCTTTTTTGAGTGCACAGTAGATCACAAGGAAATACAATGCTTGATAAAAGTTGAGAAGTTTTAGACTAAGTGTATGAGGTCTTCCTTTCTTTGAACGACTTTATATAACAGAGTTGAGGAGCCATTGGAGAAGGTTTCTTGAAGAGAGCAACCCAAGAGATTTGATCCTTGGAAAATGGATGTAAAATATCTATTTTCCAAGAATAAGGTTGAGTCAAGATATGACTCTATTGATTGAGCGATCTTCTTCCTTATTGAGATGCATACAACTTTTAAAATTTCCCTTGAGACTTGTGGCTAAATATTCTCTTTCCAAAGATGGGACCGTAATTGATTTCTTGATAATTGACCCAAGGATTAGAGTTGTTGCCTTATTTACTCCTTCACTTTGACTGGCAGATTCTTTCCATAGGAGAGAGTTCCTTGATTGATGTTTAACTTATTTTCCTACAAATACAATATTGTCATACATTAAAATTTGTACTCTAACAATCTCCCATTTTTAATGGATGACAATAGAAAAGAAGGAATTGTAGTTAACTTCCCTTTCTGAGTTTTGTAGGTGACTTCGACTGCTCCTGTCACGATCCGATTTCTCGGTCATAATGGCACCTACAACCCCCCAGTAGGAGAACCAATTCCCGTAGCCCAGGACAGTTAGTAATGGGCTACTATCTAACAAATAAGCGGAAGAACAGTTTAATAAGCAAAAGTAAGAGAGTAAGATGAGGAGAATAGATAACAGGAGTACATATATACATATGCGGAAACTAAACCAAACCCCAAGACCTGGTATCATAGTATAGGGCCAAAACTACATACATGGAGTGCAAACGATCCAAAACAATATATACAGATGTCTCTGAATGGTAATA